>VYZX01010500.1:12458-30518 GCA_013401335.1 Brachypteracias leptosomus
AAGCATTACATACACATGCATAACTGATAAACCATCAAAGAAAACCCCAAACAATCTCATGCTAACAGAGTACATGTTAATTGGGATTAAGGACTGATCCTTAATTCCAGTAACCATCAATGGGGATTAATTACTCTATAGGAGCACCTACAGGGCACTCACTCTTTATTGGTTTAGAGTGTATTTTTAAACAAAGATCTGGAAATAAAATTAAAACACTAACAAAAAACAGTGTTTAGCACAAGACCCTGCAAGTTACAAATCACAACAAAGCTAGTGTAGTCGCGCAGAATGATCTGCATCGTTTGGGTAAAGTGGATCCATCAGACTGTTTAATCATTATCAAATACAGCCTCATATCAAAATGTATGTCAGAAACAGGAGTTTATCTCAAAGTGCAGTAGAAATTAGAAAAGACTCTCAAATTATAACTGATAAACAACATTAACTCCTAGCGTGGCTCTGGTTCACATAATGAGTGGAATAAAAACATGAAAGTGTTTTGTATTTCTGGATGCTACATTGATGGTCTGTAATAAGTGTATCACAAGCCCCCAAACCTTAAATGTAGCTGAAAAAAACATCAAGGAATACAGACAAGGCCAAAATATGGTTGGAGGACTGAAGTAAGAGCCTTAAAATCCAGATTGCTTAAACATTCCTATATTTGACTTGAGTTTAAGTAATACACAGAAACAAGCCCCCACCAAAATGCACTGAATACTGAAGACTACAAATTTGTAAAATCACAGAATGGCTGAGGTTCACAGGGACCTCTGAAGGTCATTTATCCAACCCTCCTACCCAACTCAAGGAGGGTCATGTAGAACAGGCTGCCCAAGATCAGGCCCAGGTGGCTTGAGACTTTCCAAGGTTGGAGATTCTACAACCTCTCTGGGCAACAAATAAGAAGCTATACTTTACAGGACAAAATGTTTTGACTAATTTTATGCAAGTATAAATGAGTATATATTCTGAATTAATTTTGAAATGTAAAGTACTTTTAAAAGGTATTTGCCAGAATGACAATATCTGAAAAGAAAGGTTTTATTTAGAGAAGAGGGGAAAAAATACTGAGAACAATAGCTCAATTTTCGATGTTTGCATTTGCTTCTCTACATTCATCTTGATCTGAAAAGTTTATTATATATTTAAGGGCTGTGAGAGAATTAGAACTCAGACCTTATCCTTATTTAAATCCTTTGGCTTTCCACTGACTGTTTTCCACAACAGATACGTACAAACTTGTTTGCTGGAAGCCAGACTGAGATCANGCCAGACTGAGATCACAAATAATTTCTCACATACCACCAAAGCACTGCCAATCGGCAATAGCTTTTGATCAATGTTAATTTGTGCCGTGTTTGAATCTGACCCAGGAGTGGAAGGCTCTGCAAGCCGTTACCTAATCCACTGAGTGTATGCCGCAATTTTTGTATTCTAAAATATTTCAAAGCAGTTGTTTTTTATATTTGCTTCAAAACAAAACTAATCTAATTCTTTCTTGATATTTTTTAGAAGAATGTCATCAGACGTAAAACTTGAAACCCACAGCAGCTATCCTTTTTGCATTTTTAACATTCTTCTCACTTGTGATATTGTTCAGATATTTATTCTCTCCCCACATGCCAAATTCCTTTCTGAAGAACAAGGACAACACAAAGCCAAGGACCATTTTCAGAATATTGAACTATTGCTCACCTGTGCTTTTGCCAATTTCTTTTCCAACAGGTCACGCTCCCTTTCTGTTTGTTGTAGATGTTTATTAAGCTCCACTACGTCTCCCTTTAATGAAGCCAGGGCTGCTAAATGAAGCTAGAAGACAAGAGGAAAGAAACAAATTAATTAATTTGCAAGTCATGTAGCAGTAGCACTTGAGAGAAGATTATACAGTATTATACAGCAGTGTGGATTTCTGTAGTACTTAATAGGAACTTCAATGTAACAAAACTCTAAAAGAAATCCACATGCAATTAAACACTTTTTACATGGAATTCTCATCTCCACACAGCACACACATTCCTTCATCATAAATACAATGAAGTATAATTCAGATGGAAACGTGTAGATTAGTTCTAATGTTAGTTAGGAAGCAGCTTTAGTTTTGTGTTATAAAATTTTACATTAAATGTTGACTTAGATTTGTATTATAGAAGGTGTATCACATTCTGATGCCTTCACACATACAGAGGCTACCAGTTTGGTGAAGGAAGTATCTCCATGCATAGGTCAGTTCTATTTTGCAACTAAAGCTTACTTTACTTTGAGCTACTGCTCTGTAGTTGTTGTTCTCCTTGGTCTCACATCAGGGAGTTTCAGTGATTCTAATCTACTGAAGCCATACATGAAGAAATTGAACTGTTTTTCTTTCTGCAGTAGTTCCTTTAGATGAAAGACACATTCTACATTTAAGTGATAACATGTGGAAATACATAGCAGACCAGGTAACTAACATCATCTAAATTATGTTAGCTACATAATGTAGAAATCAAGAACAATTGTTAAAAGAATCTTATAACTTTATTCTCCCTTCCTGTCCTTAAATATCTCATTCACCGTAACACCAAAGGCATTAGCTAGAATTCAACACTTAGTATTGACAACTACAACCGAAAAGTTCAGGGGAAAACTAGCCAGTAATACTGAAGTTTTTCTTTGTAGTAGTAAAGAAACAACTCCAAGTTATACTGGATGAAAAAACAAAAGTGACCTTTCACACCAAACCAAGTCACACAGAAAACATTGCTCTGCTGCCAAGACTCAGACTGAAACACAAACGCTGTTTCTAGTCATCCAGGCAGTTTCAGTTGTTCATGCTGACATTTTACTGTGCAGGTCACTTTTAAGTCATTTTTCTTGTTCCATTTCCAGTCAATCTGCTAATGACTCCTATTTTTGTATCAGTTTTACCTTTACAACACTGGAAGCCAGCAAAATCATAGGTGTTTTCATGTACTGATGTGTGAAAGTAGCTGTATGATAGCAGAGGGACAAGATCATTTGAAAACAGCTTTTCCACACACAGTATTTCCACTGCTATAGAAATGGCAACCTCTGGCATCAAGACAGAAAACAATTCTACAATGATTTTTAGATGTCAATTCTGCAGTTTTAAGTGCAGTGTAACTAATTATGCCAGAAGCTTTGGACACGCTGATTTGTGAGTTTGGCTGAAAGCATTTTTATTATCTCAGCACAAAAACATCTTACACATGTGCATTTATTCATTTCCATACAAATATACATGTACAAAATTTATATTGCAGTAGGTTTAAGATTCTTAAGGCAGCCTCATTTTTCAAGTGAAAAAACAGTAATTCAGGCCTACTGCAGGCATATGCTATATAGCTTCTTTCAAGTATGTATGCTGAAATCTCTTATTAAACCCAGAAACACTCTGAGTATCTTTAAGTATTCTTGGTCTTCAGTAGAAGGCCTTCCTTTATAACACAGGAAATTATGCACTGGTTTTACAGTGTGGTGAAACAAGAATCAGCCTAATTGTACCAATCTATTCATAATTGACTTCCAATTTTCAGGAAAGCTGGTGAATTTATAAGCCATTGATTCATCTTATTTCCTTAACAGAGGGGAAGTGTGGCAATGAAGCTCACCAGTTTGTTCAGATCTTGCAGCACAGCTTTCAAATAATATATGAAAAAATGGCTACAATTCTCTAAATTGAATAAAACAATGCTACATAGTCAAGTAAGTATCATTCCCTTTTGTACACTATAATTAAATGATCACTAGCTGTGGTTTTATTTAAGTATCAGACGGATAATATCCATACACTTGGCACTGTAATATAAAAGGACACTGTTAATTAAAAAATCTTGATGAAAAACAACTTGTTCTCTGAATAGTGGAACTAACGAGGCAGACTTGCTATGGATTTGTCTTTGTCCTCTTTCCACACTGCTATCATCTCAGTTCTCCTTCAGACCCCCTAGCACACTCCAAACAGGGTAAGAAACAGTATGAATTGTGTCTAGTTTTACAGTGATGCTGCTGCTTGGCCTGGCAGTTCGTGGCAAACAAGGGTATCCAACATGTGACTTACACCAGCCTCTCCATTCAATATAGGATCTTTCTCTTCCAAGTAACCAAAGGATTTCTTTACTAATTACAAGGAAGGATTCTCGCATCTTTTACTATCCAAAAGTATCCAGTCCAGTTTCCAAATACTAATAAAACAAAAAAAAGAAAGTTAATGGAAGGGCAGACTAGAAACCAGGAGTTATCATGCACAGAGGAACACTGCCTGGGATACTCTCCAGTTTCATGTGCGTACCCCATGCACAACACAGTAGGTCACATACAAGTGGTGCCTTCAGCAACCACTGCAACAGATGTTAACTCAGCTAGTGTAGCTGTGTATTCTTGGCAGAGATAAGCTCTCCTCCACAGTTCCTTAAAAAAGGTGTTACAAAGTATTGCTGCATCCTCCCTTAAGGTGTGAGCACTCCCACAGATCATGCTTTCCAGCCTGTTTGTATAACACACAGCAGGGTGGGAACTGAAACATGGATCTGTGGATGCTGCTCGAACACAGACAAGGAAACATCTGAGCAAAGAGCTACAATTAACAGAAGTGTCATTCACAGAAAAAACCCCAACCAACTCACACTTAGAATTTGAATTTAATAATCCAAAATATTAAAGTTGGGAAGACTCCATTAAAAAATTTCAACTGGAAGGCAGTAGGTCAGTCACAACTGTAACTCTGCAGCATTGAATTACTACAGGATATGACAACTAAGAAAGAGAGGAGAATGGAGTTAGCCATACAGCATACTGCTCTTTTTCTCCCCTCAGCACACAGTGAGACAAGGCAAAGTTACTACCACTAACAGACATTACCACAACAGACTACCACATAACAGACATTTATAGTTCAAGGTGGGCTGGCACCCTTAATGACAAAAGATTATGAAACAGATCAAAATTCAGTAATTTGAAAAAATTAACACAGACACGACAAAGATTTCTCTTTGTACAACATATCGGTCTGAACCTTTAAGCAACAGCTCCCACTGAACTACTTCATACAGAGAAAACAGTTTGTTGACAAAGCCTGTATTGTTCATAAACTTTACACTGATCCAATACAGCTACTATTGAATTCCATGGGGAAAAAATCCATTACGTGATGCTGATGCATCCAAACTGTCCAACAGGACAGGCAAGGTCAAGACATGAAAGAGCAGTAGTTGAAAAGGGATCAGACAAGCCAACCAACTTGCTTCTGTACCATAATCCAAGGAATTAGAATTCTTTCAGAAAACAAATTAGATGCACAGTATTAATAAAAATGCATCACTTATCTTATCTTAAGCTGCAATTTCTATGAATTTTTCTGCAAGAACAGCAGCAGGTTGTTTACTGAAACATATATTTTATACCCAATGCTATCCTGCCAGGGTTTTATGTATTAAATGTATAATAACAATTATTAGTTATTATTATCATAAAATATCAAACTGGGCATAGCATGCTGTTTTAAAATGTGAACCACTGTACAGCTAAGTTATGAACAATATGATAATTAAAAAAGAATAAGCACAAACCTAGGAAAAGCAACTTCCTGACCTGACCTCTCTTTATGACTGCAGTCTCTTCTCCTTCATACCTATTTTGACAATCACTTCCTACAATACTGTACACATTATTTAATGATGTATATTTTGCACAGTACTTTAAACATTGCTTTTGCTGCTGGGCTTTGTGAAATATTCTACATGGCTACAATTAAAACCACCTGGACACACGTGGATGCAAAAAGAAAGTCTACAGAGAGTGGAAGCAGGGACAGGTAGCCCAGGAGGATTACAAAGAAGTAAGGTAGCCAATGACTTTTTTGCCTTGGTCTTGACTGGCAAGTGCTCCAGCCACACCACCCAAGTTGCAGAAGGCAAAGGCAGGGACTGGGAGAAGGAAGATCCACCCACTGTAAGTGGAGACCAGGTTTGAGACCATTAAAGAACCTGAAGGTGTACAAGCCCATAGGACCTCATGAGATCCATCTGTGGGTCCTGAGGGAACTGGTAGACGAAGTAATTAAGCTGCTTTCCATCATAGTTGAAAAGTCATGGGAGTCTGGTGAAGTTCCCACTGACTAGAAAAGGAGAAACATAACCACTATTGTCATAAGGGGAATAAAGGAAGACCCGGGCAACTACACGCCAGTCAGTCTCACCTCTGTGCCCAGTAAGATCACAGAGGAGATCCTCCTGAAGGCTCTGCTAAGGCACATGGAAAATGAGGAGGTGACTGGTGGCAACCAACATGGCTTCACCATGGGCAAATCGGGCCTGACAAATTTGCTGGCCTTCTATGACGAAGATACAGCATTGGTGGATAGGAGAAGAACAACTGATGTCAACTATCTGGACTTGAGCAAAGTGTTTGACACTGTCCCACACGACATCCTGGTCTCTAAATTGGAAAGGTATGGTTTTGATGGATGGACTACTCAGTGGGTAAAGAACTGGCTGGATGGTCACCCTCAGAGAACTGTAGTCAACAGCCCAATGTCTAAGTGGAGATCAGTGATGAGTGCTGTTCCTCAGGGATCAGTACCGGGACTGCTGCTGTTTAACATCTTTGCTGGTGACATGGAAAGGGGCATTGAGTGCACCCTCAGCAAGCTTGTGGACGACACCAAGCTGTGTGGTGTGGTTGACATGCTGGAGGGAAGGGATGCCATCCAGAGGGACCCTGACAGGCTGGAGAGGTGTGCCCATGCCAACCTCATGAAGTTCAACAAGAACAAGGGCAAGGTCCTGCACCTGGGTCAGGGCAATCCCAGGCACAAATAGAGGCTGGGCAATAAGCGGATTGAGAGCAACCCCGAGGAGAAAGACTTGGGGGTGCTGGTTGACGAAAAGCTCAACATGAGCCAGCAATGTGCAAGTGCAGCCCAGAAAGCCAACTGTATCCTGGGCTGCATCAAAAGAGACGTGGCCAGCAGGTCAAGGGAAGTGATTCTCCCCTCTAATCAGCTCTCAGGAGACCCCACCATGAGTACTGTGTCCAGCTCTGTAGTCTCCAACACAAGAAGGACATGGACCTGTTGAAGTGGGTCCAGAGGAGGGGTAGAACACCTCTCCTATGAGGACAGGCTGAAAGAGCTGGGGTTGTTCAGCATGGAGAAAAGAAGGCCCCAGGAAGATCTTATTGCAGCCTTCCAGTATCTGAAGATGGCCTACAAAAAGGCTAGAGAGGGACTTTTTACAAGGGCTTGTAGTGACAGGACATGGGGTAATGGCTTTAAACTGGAAGAGGGTAGACATAGATTGGAAATTAGGAAGAATTTCTTCCTTATGAGGGTGCTGAGTCACTGGAACAGGTTGCCCAGGAGGGCTGTGGATGCTCCACCACTGGATGTGCTCAAGACTAGGTTGGATGGGGCTTTGAGCAACCTGGTCTAGTGAGAGATGTCCCTGCACATGGCAGGGGGTTGAAACTAGGTGATCTTTAAGGTCTCTTCCAATTCAAAACATTGATTCACTGGAAGTGATGATTCTCAAGAATTTTGTGGGAAAAGAATACAAAAGTGAATGGGATAGTAATACGAACTGAATGCCAAGGAAGTAGGGGAGTACTGACATTTCTCTAGTACATATAGGTGGAGGTATTCTGTGGACATGAACAAAATCAAAGACACAAAGGGCAATGGAGGGCGCTGAAAAAATGACAGGTTAAGGTTAAAGCACTGCAGAGCAATACAATTACTCCTATACTCAGAATTTTCCCTGCCATTGTGAACTGTGACACTCACCACTAAGTATGATCCACATTTTATTTCCCCTCAGTCTGGAACCAGTCTTAATTAAATCATATTGCTAATACCATTTGTACTGACTGCATATGTTTCCTATTTTCAACAGAGAAATCACAAAAAGGACGTAAGCACATCCTTCTCTCTGAAATTAAGGAACTAATCTTATCTTTTTCCTCCTGTTTCCTGGCTTTCTTGGCTACAGTACTGCTGCATATCAGCTTGGGAACAGATGTTCAGAAATGTAACCTCTGACATAACAATGGAGCCATAAAAGCATCAAGATCATGGTAAAGAGATATTAACCCATACACCAATACAAAGCAGCCAAACCCCAAAAGACTGAATTTTTTTGTTCTACGTGCATCCTCTGTGACTGACTGATAAACCCCTACCATGGATGGAGGCTCAGAGGAGATGGGCTAGATTGATGCACCCATGAAGCTCAGGGAATAATCCAGGCTGGGACTGATCATAGCTGTTGCAAAGAAGCTGATTTGATTTCAACACCAAGGGGATCTGAGGATGGTCTTCATTTCAGACAAACAGCTACCAACAGCTGAGTGGATCAGCTGGTGGTGGAAAGGTTTCTCCCTATGTTTACTAAAAGAGTGTGGACATCTCCCCAGTTTAGTCAGACCAACAATGGGAAGTTGTATATGTGGCTCAGCACAACATAGCTTATAAAAACCAGAAAACTAGCAAAAGAATTTCAAACAGAACAATGGGCTTTAGCTGGCCTCAATCCATGAATGCCTTCCTAGTAAGACTGGGGATGCCCATTATGACAGTATGCGCACTATAGAGACCAGTACTTGAAATCATGTCAGTACTGTGACTGAACTGTGTACTGCAATTGCTACACTCTGCTACGTGCAACTTATACTTGTACGGTGTTTTCAGTATGTTTTGTATCACAGTGCCACATCAGAAAACCTGTGTAACACTACCTACCTTCAAATAAGTAAATCTGATGTTAAACAAGACACCCTCCACACACGGAAAATCTAAAGAAAACCTCTGACAGTTTTTGGCTCTGACACCACCTCTTTTCATTTGCCTCCCATTTGCATTTCACACGACTTAGTGCAAACAGCCCACAACACAGACATTTTCTGTGTCTTGCTACTACTTATTTTAATGACAGTCAGTATACACAAAAACACCAGATCAAATACTCAGAATGCTGCCTCATCTCTGAAAAGCTCTCCATTTTTTTTTGTTAGTAAATGATACTGGACAGTATACTGGATTTGAAAACCCAAGCTGTTTTGTAAGATGAGATGGGAGTTGTGGTGGACAGCATGAAAAATATAGTCAGAATACCAGGTAAAACTGCAGAAAGCCAAAATGACAAGAAACGCCAACACATTGTAGATTCTGACACCCTTCTTCAAGAAAAAGGAAATATGACCAAAACATACTACTGCTGTCAAGGAAAAAAAAAGCTTGGTAATATAAGTTCGTAACGAAAAACACATTTTAAGACACAGATAATAAAACTTTTTGTGGATTTTGACTTCAGAAATCTTAGGGCTGTGATTGTGCTGAGCATTGCTAGCTTTCATTAATGGTAGTAGAGAACAACATCAGAAAAAGCTAAGACAAGGTTGGCACTCATCTGCTGAGGTGAATGAAAACCCGTCACACTAGCACATGGCAGATATACTTAAGAGATGCAACAAAGGTACAAGAGGAAAAACCTACACAGAATGTGAAATATAAAAGACATTATAGCACAGGTTCACACAACCAGGAAACATCTTAAAAAAAAAAATTCATAACAAAGGAAGATCTAGGCAAAGCTTTAAAAACTTTCTAAGAGAGAAAGATATAAAATTTACATTACAGACATTTGCTGTACATAAAAACTCAAAGGTGTTGTCAAATTAATATTTTATCAAAAGCATAGATCAGCACTACTTAGAGTGATCGTTATATGAAAGTGTAGCTACTCTCAACCATTTTTCTTCTCAGTCCTATGTAATTTTCATGCCACCTTCTCAAGACCATGTTCCATGAAAGATGCATTTTTATGGGCCAAGGGATGAAATAAATGTAACCAAAGTCCATTTCTGTGAATGTACTGACAAGATGGAGTGGAAAATCTTAAAGAACAACCATCTCCCAGAAACAATGTCAGGACAGCTTGATATTCCTTCGATAATTGCAGCTGTATGATCTCTAAAGCATAGCCCTGAAATAACAGGGTCAACAGCCCTTTAAGTAATTACCTAAGACAAAGTCAAAATGACTAAAAAGTGGAACTACTGAATTGTTGCATGTGCCTATAAACATGCCCTGAAACTATATATTTTTATTTTGTGCTAATAAAAAGTCTACAAATTTTTGGAGTGACATATAAAATGGACACCCAAAGCTGGAGCACAGGAGGTTTCAGGTAAACATAAAGTAAAACTTTTTCACAGTGAGGGTGACAGAGCACTGGAACAGGCTGCCCAGAGAGGTTGTGGAGTCTCCTTCTCTGGAGACATTCAAAACCCACCTGGACGCATTTCTGTGTGACCTGATCTAGGTGATCCTGCAGGGGGGTTGGGCTAGATATCTTTTGAGGTCACTTCCAACCCCTAACATTCTGTGATTCTGTGACAGTTTGTGACATTTTATTTTATGACTGCTGAAACAATTATTGTCATATTAGACATTAGGCAGTTACTTCATATGCTTGTGCAATAGCTAACAAATAATATGGCAACACAAGCCAGGATAGAGTCATTTAAATTCTAGAATAACTAAGACCAAGTGTTTTTAAGACATACTTTGTTTTAATTTCAAAAATCTGCAGAAGATGTGTTCAATCTGTTTGCATTATTTATAAACAATTTAAACTGAGGTTTGTTTCTTTTTGTTTTTTTTTAACTGGAAATTAACATTTGCAGGCACTTGTGAAGATTTCAAACCATTTCTTCAAACACACACACACAAAACTCCCACCTTAATCACAGTAAAAAATGTTTCATAAAGAAAATACACTACAAGATTGTTCTGAAAATGTAATGGAAGAGGTAAGCTAATGCTATCCCAGTGAGTAGTATCACTTTTAGAACATACTAAAACAAAAACAAACAAAAAAGAAAAATAAAGAAGGACGTAATAATTGAAAAGATCTTCTGTTGAAAAATTAACCTGACAATTCACACTTGATGAATGGAGCGTGGTGCTAATTTGTACTTCTGAGTGTGCCCAAGAGCTAGATTAATGGCTCCACTTCTATTACAACACATGTTTACACCTTCATGGAAAAGAAAATTTTAAGTGATCTGAGAAGGAAAGCTGAAAATGAGACCTAAAAGAAACCAAAACAGACAAACATCTGAATCTGGACATTGCAGAAAACTACAATTTGCAGTTTACTCTTTTGGAATTCTTAAGAGCCTTAACTGACCCACTGCAGAGCAGCCCACATGTTCACACTGAGAGCTTCTCACTTGGATTTTGTACCATGTATGAAGCCTCAGCTTTGCTCCTGAACTCCAGAGGACGAATCTGTTGCCACTTCCACTTCCAGTGAGGGAGCAAAACAACAGTAAATCAGAGGATGGAAATGAGGTGATAGGGAGACCACGCTTAGGACAAAATATTGTCTTTCAACTCAGTCTCAATATATTGTTGGCAACCACAGCCTTTCTTTAAGTAAAAATTTAAAAATGATATTAACACACCAAGCTAAGCAGGGCTTAATATGTCCATACTAAGCAGGATTTGATCCCACTTCATTGATCTTATTTAGCATTCCTACCCTCATTACAATTACTCTCAATATAATTTAATTTAGGAAAATTGTCTTTTTGCTATTGTCATTGAATTATAGAAAGAGGAAACATCTATTTTTTTCATCTCCCCTTCTACCCAACATGACTGAAGAGAATTAACTGAGAAGGGAGAAAAAGAGTGAGGTTCAGTGCAGGTCCTCATCCCTTGGAAATCTTAGGATGCCTAAACCCTTTTCTCCATTCCTTTCCAGTTTCCAAGGACTACTGCTGAGGTAAGGGGCATACCATTCTCCTCTCAGTAAAAGGAGTGGAAAACTAATCCCAAGAATGCACATCACTCAGTCCCCTGCATTTAGCATTGAAGTGACCCACATTACAGTGCTGGATAAAATGTCACAGACGTGGTGTACGCTCATCTGTATCAACTTGTTTTCCAATAGGCCCACCATTTTTGATATAATTTTAACTTGCTCCTTCAACTTCAGTTCATCTGGCTGAGCACAATCCAGATCTTTCAAAACAGAGATCACCATTCAAAAAATGAGATACTATTTAGTATGCTAATCTAATAATAATTTTTAAAAGCATCCCATGGTTCTTGTGGGTTTCTTCCAAAACTTCTCAACTAGAGAATTATTTCTGGTTTCCAAAGATAAGGCTGTGAGCTAGCAACTAAGCTGTACTTGCAGTCCTACACAAATCTTTGTCTCCAGTATGACTCACAGGACCTGTGTCACCATAAATTTAGAGAAGCAGAATTTATATTGCCAGGTCAAATCAGTGATCCACCACATCCAGCACTCTAACTCCATCATAAGCGAAAATCTTACGCTTCAGCAAAGAAAAGGAAAAAAAACAACAAAAAACCACCACAAACAAAAACCCCACCGAACCCATCAGCTAAACACCCTAGAAGTTCATAGAAAGAAAACATCTTCCCAGCTTTCCTGAGTCAGCTCATGTCTAAAGTGCTTTATTAGAACACCTATTATTAGCTTTCAATATTCTGGCTCTAAAATTATTTTTAAAAGCAGCTACACAACTTTAGAGCCTCTAGTTGTGGCAGGAAAATTCCTGGAATAAGCATGTGCTTCCTTAACAAAATACATTCAGTTCAGTTCTTAATTACTCCACGTTCAACTGTATCTTTGAGACTTTCATATTCCCCTCCTTGTTCCTTTAACCTCAGGCCACCAGCTATTCCCTCTTCTTATGGCTTCTTATGGCGACTCCTCCCAGAACTCACTGTACCTGTAAATTGTACCCTCCAGTTACACGTTCTCCAGGGTGAGAAGAGAACAAATTGAGGTCTCTAGTGACCTCCTGGCTTACAAGAAAGTAGTGGGTTTTAAAACATTTTAAGAAATATATCATACTATCAACGACACTTAAGCTGTAAATGGTTTACCAAGTATCACCCAACTTTACGCTCCTGGCTGCAAATCTCAGTCTTCTCCGCACTACATTCCCAGGTCTGTGTCTCACTATTGCAGGTCAATCCTTAGCGCAAGTGACTGTCCTCTAGGTCAGACTTGACTGTTTAGGCAGATCTCAGTTCTTTTGCCTAGCAATCTTTACCAGCCAAGCAATTCACAAGTTTTTGTGCAGTTTCCCCAAGGGGAATTAACTCAATACAAATCCCTAGGCAGGAAAATTACCTATGCTTTTATAACTTCAGTTCCTGCAGGAAGCTTCCACGATTTCCCTCTAGCTACATGCCATAAACCTTTGTGAAAGTTATCTTTGAGTGTATCACTCATAAGTAACGTCCAGTGCATTTTGGCATTTCCAGAGTTCTTAAGTCCTGCATCTTTCATTGACTACCTGCTCAATACACCAGGGAAAAGCTGACTGATTTTACTGAAAGCTTTGTAAACAGATGGCAAACTGAGGGAGACTGCATTGCTTGCTGTTGAGTTTTCCCACTACACTGGATGTTATTACTAAAACTATAGTTTTAACAAATTGAATAAAAAACAATCACTCTTGCAAAAGAACCAGCCGTAATAAGGCTCTGTGATGAATAAGCTTTAAAAATGAATATGTTACAGAGAAAAGGTTAAAAAAGAAAGTTACTACAACACTGGTAGAGGAGCTGCAACAGAAAAAGCTAAAAAAGCATCTGTTTAGCTGAGTTTTAGTACATAAGTGGTATTTGGTTTTTTTTTTTATATTTAGATAAACAACTAACCTCAATTGTTGATGAAAGCATATTAAATAAAGAAAAATCCCAAGCACAATTTCTACATTCTATCCTAACAAACTTCCTTTTAAAAACACTTCACAGGTCTATCCAAATGAGTTCTTGCTCTCTGTAATAAGTCATTTGAAATAAATATCTTATTGAATAAACCCACTTAAAACCTCTTTATCTTTCTGCAAAAATATAAGAAAAAAAATTTGCATGACTGAAAACCAGTAGGTTTATTTCTGTGAGACCAAAACAGCGAGTTGGAGGACTGAGAAACTGAAAATGTGCTCCACCACCCTGATGTACTCCAATTGATACCTGCATGTTTGTATCTGGTGCTAACTATCAGAAAACCTTATGCAAGATTTCTCCCACAGCATCGTGTTGAACAAGCTGATGGCACATAGCTTGGACAGGTGGACTCTTCGCTGGGTTAAAAACTGGCTGGATGGCCGAGTCCAGAGAGTTGTGGTGAATGGAGTTAAATCCAGTTGGTGGCTGGTCACAAGCAGGGTCCCCCCAGGGCTCAGTTCTGGGGCTAGTCTTGTTTAATATCTTTATTGATTATTTGGATGAGGGGATTGAGTGCTCCCTCAGTAAATTTGCAGATGACACAAAATTAAGTGGGAGTGTCAATCTGCTTGAGGGTAGGAAGGGTCTGCAGAGGGATCTGGACAGGCTGGAGTGATGGGCTGAGGCCAATTGTATGAGGTTTAACAAAGCCAACTGCTGGGTCCTGCACTTTGGTCACAACAACCCCAGGCAACGCTACAGGCTTGGGGAAGAGTGGCAGGAGAGCTGCCTGGTGGAAAAGGACCTGGGGGTGCTGGTGGACAGCCAGCTGAACATGAGCCAGCAGTGCACCCAGGTGGCCAAGAAGGCCAACAGCATCCTGGGGCCTGTATCAGAAATGGTATGACCAGCAGGAGTACGGAGGTGATCGTGCCCCTGTACTCGTGAGACCACACCTTGAGTGCTGTGTCCACTTTTGGTCACCACAGTGTAAGAAGGACACTGAGGTGTTGGAGCAGGTGCAGAGAAGGGCAACAAAGCTGGTGAGAGGCTTGAAGAATATGTCTGATGAGGAGCACCTGAGGGAACTGGGACTGTTTAGTCTGGAGAAGAGGAGGCTTAGAGGAGACCTCATTGCTCTCTACAACCACCTAAAAGGAGGTTGTAGTGAGGCTGGTGTTGATCTCTTCTCCCAGGTAACTAATGACAGGACAAGAGGTAATGGCCTCAAGTAGTGCCGGGGGAGGTTTAGATTAGACATTAGGAGAGAAGTTCTTTACTGAAAGATAATCAGGCACTGGAACAGACTGCCCAGGGAGGTGGTGGAGTCACCATCCCTGGAGGTGTTCAAAAAACAAGTAGATGTGTCACTTCTAGACATGGTCTAGGGATCAGGGAGATGTTGGACAAAGGCTGGACTTGATGATCCTGGAGATCCTTTCCAAACTAAACGATTCTATGATTTCAGCATGATGCCTCAAGCTCATTCCTCATGTCAACTACCTTTAGAAGGAAGCAGACTTAAACCATTCATGAACCAGACTTTCTGAAAGAAATTCAACTGCATGAATATATTTTTCTTTTTCTTGAATCACTGCATGGGTATTTTAAGCAATGAAACCTCCAGTGCACACAACTGAAAGGGTCGAAATAAACACTGATAAATGTTTATTATCAACTGCACTAGCACAGACAAGTCTGCATAGCTGGCACACTTTAATCTGTTTACTGAATAAGAATTTATGTAGATAGGTTTTTTAGTATTTCTGTAACACCTGGATATATTATTCCATTCAGGAGAAATATTTTCTTTTGTTGCGCATTGGACTAATAATCCAACATGGTAAAAATTCAACATCTTTGTCTGTAGCATCAGGTATAGCATTTTGTTCAAGTGGCTTCGTATTTTTTCATTTATTTAGCAGGCTTCTCCAAATATTAAAACAAGTAGCTGTAAAATTTGCAGCAAATCAAGTGTCTGCAGCATGATAAAATCATATCACAACATTTGAGTCAACTGGAGATAACAATTTGTAAAGATAGCATCAGAAGTAATTCAAGAGCATAAGCAGCCAGTAATTACAAACCTGAAGCTAATCGAACTAAGTGTCATTCACAAATGTAACAGAATTTCAGACCAGCTCACAATTCTTCTGTACAACTCAAGGGTGGGAAAAGGTGCCTGGTAAACCCTAGTACAAAATTAAATCTGTTCCTCATAACCTCTCCTCCCACAATGAGTTCATTTTTGTTCTTTTTTATCTTCAGATGCAGGGACTTGACAGATGAGCTTCAGTTCTTCAAGTGAGGATGCTTCTATTCTCCTTTTCAGCTCACACAAAAAAATTTCCCTTGGTACATCAGAAAAAAGTGCAAACAATTTTCTTAAATGTAAAAAATATCTGCAAATGGAAAAGCCATTTTCTAGCCAGACTACTATGTATTTTGGTTAAGACTACTCATTTTCATGACCTTTTCCATGCAATTTCTCTGAAAAAGAATAAAAGTTAAGATTCAAATGTTTTAGAATGTCTACTGGACAACTAATCTTCTCTGGTATACACACACATCAAAGTTTAATTGCACTTAATGAAATTACAGGTGCTTAAAAACAGCACTAGCTCTAACATTTTGAGATTAATTTACAAAGTATTTTCACCATTAAGTGCCTGTATCTACTAAGCCCAAAGCAGGTTCCCTTCATATCTTGGATTCTGAATGTCAAATTCGACCCCGTATTTCACCCATGCAGTTCTATTAAATAAACAGGAGTTGCATAGATATTTACGAGTCCAGAGCATGGTTCCATGGAAAATGCACATCCCGTGAGACTGTCATTCTCTCGAGTGTAATTTTCTTCGCTTTAAATCATCAAATAGTAACACAAAGAAACATTACTAATTCTCTAAGGAAGTCAGGACAGCACAGGAAGTTACTTCTAAAGCATTTAGTAAAATACATTTTTTATGTTTGTGTTATGCAAATACATGCTTACATATGCACATATATAAAAGAAAATCAGGGGTTATGACAAGAAAAAAAATAAATTAAAGTCATTGTATTTGTCACACATCCCACTTAACACTTCATAATGTCTACATCTTTCTTATGATCACTTTCACTAACATACACAAAAAAACTCACTGTGAGCACAGCTCAAAAAGAGCTTTCAAGCAGTAACTGACACAGCTATAAATCTACATAAGCTTCAGGAAATAAATCTTGTGCTCTCTGCTGCCCATATAGGAACATTAATCTTAAGACAAACACAATATAGTACCTCCTTATCTGTTTAAAGTAGGGCAAATATTTTACTCATGTTAATTGTCCTGGCAGAAAAAGATGATTAATTCATTTAACACATGGCTTATTTTTCACCCCTGCACATTATGTAGGCCCAAATGATTGCTGTACCAAAGCTAAAGCTATTCTGTGTTAATTCTTCACAGGGCACATTTCTCACTCATACAGCATTCTCATCTGTATATTTATATATCATGGGCATATCACATAACTTGGTAGAATGGAATCAGAAGTTACCTTTTTCATATTCCGTGGCTTCACCATTTATGTAACATGATGCTTCACAATACAGGTTACATTGCTGCATTATTTTATTTTTAATTTACATTCTCAAACATAGTTTCTGTGGGCTCTAAGATCTTGCCATATTAAAAAGTATTATCGCTAATATAATTTTAATAATGACACAGTAAATGCTCGAATCTAACTGAAGAAACATCAACAAAAAATAATGGGATCAAACGTTCCCATCTTAAAGCAAGTTTCCTGGTTCAAAGAGCATACTTAAGAAGTGCTGTATTGGGTAAGACCATAGGCTGAAAGTCCAGCATCACAGAAGTGAAAAAAAAAAAGCATAAGAACTGGGTACACTTTTGTAATGCTTTCCTGGTATTGCTTTGCATGTTCTGCACCTCAAAGATAACTTTTGTTCCTTTTGATCTTCTTTGTATCACCCCTGAATTCATAATACTCTTGAAAAACAAATCCCCCTTTTTCTCCCTTACCATCTGAGGCTGCCATACCCTAATCTATTTAACAGAAAGTGTTCTTTCACTTTTTTTCACTTTAGATCCACCCTTTTGTCTTTCTTTGGAGAACTGTTTTTACAGTTCTGGTGCTCCACACATTACAGTCCTGTGGGACAGTGCTTGGCCACACAGCTGACAAGGCTAACCATTTTTTTTCTGTCAGCAACTTAAATCTATGCATATATTACATCATTGGCCTTTGCTAGAGTAACATTTGGGTCAATGTAGCCTATATATAAGCAATCCTTGTATATCTCTGGGGTATATTCCATGGTTCTCTGTGCTGAG
>VYZX01010500.1:30535-64409 GCA_013401335.1 Brachypteracias leptosomus
GTCGCGTGTGTCCGAATCTTCAAGTGTGTTTCCCCCTCCCCCCCCCCCCCACCCGCTAACTGTATCAATTTCAGGAAGAAATGTTTGTCTTTAGGAGACAGAAGTTGGAAAGGCATTAGCAGTTTCCTCTCCATTAAGTGGGTAGGCTCCAACTTGAGCTAAAGCATTTTGGGGCTTTAATGAGTATCCTCAGCCACAGAAATAAGTGTCAGCTCAAGATGCAGACACAGGCATCTGCTGCAAGGTTTTGTGAAGAAAGAGAAAGAAGCCAACTTTCGGGTAACAACATTATGGTATGTCCAAGACACGACAATTACCCAAATTACATCCTACAGAGCTGTGGATAACTTGATTCTTGTGTTGCTGACATCAATGAACCAAACTCCTGTTTTCATTCATATTTTGACAAACGCCATCATAAGTATGTAGTTCTGGAGAATCACTGCCACACATATCCAGCCATCATCCTGAACAACATTACTCCACTTTCTAACAGAGAATAGCTGAGCTAAGCATGTCATTAACATAGCTGAGCTGTTTTAATATCCAAGATACACCAACACTATACCATGTTGACTTGTATGCCTTGATGTGCACACAGAGAGGTCAAGGACATACGCGTGGTCTGGTCTGCAATTCCAGCCTGAACTCTCTTTTCCTTCACTCCTGCCTGTGATGTCACCTCTCTCAGGGATTCAGGCCTAGGGTACTTTTCTAGGCCCCTTCTTTTCTGGATTGTTTATTATCTTCCCTAAATATCATTCCTCTCCTGTCCCTTTCATCACCAAAGCTGCCAGGCTCACCACAGCATTGCCCTGCACAGCCTAGATCCTGCAGCATGGCAGATGTTTCCAATTAGCCCTGCAGTCCTTCTGAGGATGGAATTAGGCCCTCATTAATCGTCTCCCTCCTCCTGTTATGCACTGATGCAGCTATTTACCTAGTTGCAGGGAGCAATTAATATGGTCTCTGTTTGCAGGCACCATTTTTGCTTAGTTCAGCTTCAATGCTGAGTATGCTGCAGAAGCAGCAATCTAGGCTGCCACAGATATCTAAACCCCAAGGAGCATAAAATCTCAAAGCCTTCCTAGAAATTGAAGTAAATAAACAGACATTTTAAAAAGGGATTTGTGACAAGGATTGGATTTTCAATAGCAAGGGCCAAATCTAAAATGTGCTAGTGCTGAAAAAGAGCAGCAACATTAAAAAGTAACCTGTCATTTAAAAAAAAAAAATTAACCTGCTCAAAATTGTAGAATGCTTCTGATTTAACTTAGCTGAAATACACCTAACCGTTAAATCATATACCAGAATATTTTGGAATATATATTGAAAGACAAACTTTTAAAATCCTGATGAGATTTCTTTTTTTTTAAGTGAGTCACAGAAAACTAGCATAAATTAAGCTGTCATCAATTCTTCAAAAGGATATTCTTACTCTGCAGTAAGAAGGTGTTCACACTCTACCTTCTCCCAACCCCACCCTCCATCTTTCCCAATCTATTTTCAAGTAACATAGAAGCATTTTGATAGGCTGGAGAGCGCACATAAGAAGGTACTGCTAGCTGCCTTTCATACACAGCTACATCTTGG
This sequence comes from Brachypteracias leptosomus, assembly GCA_013401335.1. Taxonomy (NCBI): domain Eukaryota; kingdom Metazoa; phylum Chordata; class Aves; order Coraciiformes; family Brachypteraciidae; genus Brachypteracias; species Brachypteracias leptosomus. Next base: position 32,129 of record VYZX01010500.1, read on the forward strand.
GCGCCTCATCTGATTCTCTAAAGTTGAATTTGTCATTAGATGGACCCAGACTGAGTTTTATACAGAAGTACTATTAAAAAATAGCCAAGTTGCACAGCACTCACTGAAGTACAAGCAGCAAAGCTGAAATGACTACCCAGGTAGAAGCTGCAACCGTTCAGTGCCTTCAAACCAAGCCCTATCAGCCAAATGTGCATATCCCTCCTCCCACTCTCCCCACACTCCCAGGCACAACCACAGGACAACATTCTGTGCTTGGTATAATGCTTGCTGTCAGAGCAACACCTTTTACCATCACTGTTTCTTCTACTATTCCCCTAATCCCACCAGAGGCCCTACTATTTCCACATTGGAGGAAATGTCACTGAAGAACCTGGGACTCATGGAGCAGACTTAGCAACACACAACTGATTCTGAGACATAGCTTGTTTACTCAATTTCCCTCAGTAAACCTAAGACTGTATTTTGGTCTCTTTCCTCTAGCCATGCAGCTGTTGAAATTTCTGAAGTGATTAAGGCTGGGGAAAAAACCTAAAAGCAACCCAACAGTTTCCTTCTGAAGGAAGAATCCTTACCTTGTGATCTCAACTTAATGGTCCAGGCACAGCACAATTTCAGTCACTGAGCATACCTCAAAGCACTCTGCTACACACTTTTGCAGTCTCAACAACTGGAAGGGTAAAAAAAAGCTACAGATGCCACTGCAAATTTGCTCTTACTTGAGCCACAAAATGGCATACCTCCCTGCCAACTCAGTTGCTCTAATGTCACTGTAAGGCAATCTAATCAGCAGGAACATAAACATCCACTATAAATACGAGGGAAATATAACATTGGATTTGACACAGAAAAAGGGGGAAAGTAAGTAGTTCTCTTGTTCTAAGGTACTAGACAGGGTATCTAAAAGTGCTGTTCTAAATAAAAACCTACTGATACACACTCCATATTGCTAGAGTAAAAAGGTGTCAGCCTCTGTTATGACATGCTTTGGAATAGCTATTTCTAAGGCCTGGACTCAGACGGGAAGTAAACTAAAAAAAACATTCTCCCTCAAAAATGCATAGCAGAGATAAAACAAGCTTCAGTTCTACTGTTCCCTTCCCACTTCAAAGAAATTGTAATAACAAAAGTGTAATTGCACATACAATGTGGTTTATCTGTCAAGGATACGTAAATTTTGGTGCAATTTTTCATGTTCCTAACATACCATATATCTACATTCAGACAAATTTAAGTGCAGGTATTTCTTGAAGGGACAAGTGAGGAGCAGGAAGGGAAGAAATGTTTCCTCAAGTTATATCTATCAACTACACGAGATTCTCAAATTCGTCCTCTCAACTCCAGTAATTTCTATAAACTGTAGTGCTCTTTAATTCCGCTACTGAGATTTCCCATTTGTGCAGTCTCAACAGCAGAGAAACAGAGAAATTTATAATCTGCTTCCCTGAGCTCTGATCATGCACAGTTCATACACACTCAAAATTCTACTGAAGCTCCTTTTACATACATATTATTTGACTGAAGCAGCCTCCCTTGCACCAGCAGAACATTAGACAGTCTCCTCAAGGTGCCATGGGTTAAAATTTGATTCATATTAACCTGGTTAAAATCTTTTGTTGAGGTCGGTTCCACTGCCTGGCAAAAGCATGAGATTGAAGAGTGTAACATGTGGGATACCATGGAAGCCCTTTTCTCCTCAATCTCTCCCCCCTTTCTGCACTTGGATAAGAATAAACGCCAGTTTTGGCTGCTTATATATTGTGATTAGTAGAGCTTTTCCTCAGTCACAGTGGTCCAAACTCTAGTGCTGACAGAAGGTTTGTAGCCCCTATTTTATGGGTCCCCTTGCAGGTAGAAGCAGCTGGTTGTATAATTCAGTGCTGCCCACCAGCCATACTCTGGAATCATCGATTCTGCCTTCTCTTCATTTCATTCAAGGACATGGCAGCAACAGAAGTTCATAACTTCCTTACCAGGTTGTGCACGACCATGTAGGGAGACATTCAACTGCAGGGCTTACGTATGCTTCCCCTGTAGTCACCCTGCCCTTTCTCAAAGGTTGCAAGGGCAGACTGTGTAGACTTGAGTATGTAAATGGTAGTGTGAATTAGACTACCCTGTTCTGAACTGATATACTTGAGTTTCACAAGATTTAAGTTAGCTGCTTTTCTTGAGTAACGACATTAAGGGCTCTTCTTTTCTAATTAATAGCAAATGTTCCATTACATTACAAAATCAGAAAATAAGACAGAGATCTGGAAAAGAATTTGAGGACAGTACAAACCAGATGGCTCCAGGCAAGAACATTACACTTAAACATAACATTACTTAAACATTACATCTTTAAACATCTTTCTGCACAACTCATGCACATTTTTTCAGTGTTACTGACTTAACAGTTCCAGCATTATCCCATGTCCCAGAACTACATACTACAGGAGATACAATAGCAGCACAATCAGCCAAAGGAAAATTATGTTTTGTTTTCATCTTCAGCTATGTGACTATCAATGGACAGATTTTAACTGCCAACAAAAATCACAGAAACTGTGAGAATCAACCACTTTGCTCAAAACACTCCTCAACCACACGCAGAATTTACACAGATGGAAATGTCCTAACCCTCTGAAATCCCAGCAGGTCTTACACATTGTAGCTTAATTTCCATCTGAGCTGATTTTGGGTTTCTCCTCCTTGCACAGGGAATTGAACTGCTTCTCTCCCCAGTCTGAATCATCCACTTTGAAACTAGTACATCCTTCTCCTCCACACCCCCCACAGACCATGGAAATACTGGAGACTCTTCCATGCCCAGTGTCACAAAATTACACTATGATCTTTCAGAGAATTAAAAAAATATTATTTCATGGGCAAAAATTTAAGAAAAAGTCCTCAATTGCCCTTCACTTATGTCTCTCAGCTAGTTAAAACCAAAATAGCATTGTGGCACTTAATTGATACAGTTTACATTTTACACTACACAAACCTCAACAACAAACCAAACAACATCCCCCTTATTTCCTCAAAACAACAAAAAAATGCAGATAATTTTATATTTTTGGAGTCCAAGTTATTTAGTCTGCCTTCCAAAAAGCATCAAAAATAGCATTACACCCAGAAACTCCTGTATCACATTTAAAGACAAAAACTAGGAAGCTCACTACGGTCAAGCCTTCTGAATTAAACTCCACAAGCACCAGCATGCTACTGGTAAAGGATCCTCTGGATTTCGCAAGCTGAGTCAGAAAGTAAAATTAGTAATACTTAAAAATCTTTGAGTGAGAAGTACCACATGAACACTTCACGAAAGTGGGTAAAGATATTTCTCTCCATAGATAACAATAAATGAGATTGCTTTTCTTCTGCAAACATCAGACAGGGAACAGCACACCTGACACTGGAAGCCAGGTGTTTCATTTACCAGACCAGTGCTCTAATCATTCAACCATCTTGGCCCCCAATGAATTTTATGAATATATTTTGGCAGGCACAACATAGAGTTAACACTGCTTACTATATTCTATTCTAATGTGCATGAATTATACACCACATAAGTACGGTTAGCTCTTGGAAACGAATAAAACTCTAAAGTCAATGTTCTTTTTTTAAAAAATAAGAAGTGAGGTGACATAGCCAGGTTTTTGGTGACAAATAATGGATTTTTTTAGATTAGGACAATGGGAATTAGCAAGCTTGTTTTGAAGTAGTAATTGAGAAGACACACTTCATTCACATAAAGCCACAAATACACCAGTGATTTTATCTGACGAAAAAACATGGAGAGAATGAAAGAAAAGCTTTTATTGTTGCACTACAGTGAATATGGAAACGAGGATTTTTCCCATTTAGACATTAAAAGTTGTTAACACTTTTTTGGAAATTGTGTAGCAGGTATTAAAGTCAAGATATTTCAATTTGTCTTTGCTGAACAGAGAAACAAGAAATGCTTATGCATTTTTCTGTACCAGAAACAGACAAAAAAGACTTTATAGTTCATCATCCTATACCTTAAAATATTTTAATTCAGCAGCTGTAATGCAGAGGAGAAAATAAACTAAAAAGGAACAAAGATATATTCACAAACTACACTGAACACTAGTGCCCAGAACAGAGTATGTAAAAGGGGTTGTACATTATTTATAGTTAAGGAGGACATCAGATAGGAATTGAAATAATAGATATAGCTTATGGTAGTTCCAACTTGTTCACATTTCATGGAGGCTCTGTAGCCATTTCAGAATGCCCTGTTTCCTTTTATAAATTAGTCATAGTAATGTGCTCTGTTGTCAGACATCAGAGAAATACAGGATCAGCTGACAAACAGAGTTTTTACTCTCATTTTAAAAGATGGCCAAATTAGTTCTTAATAAAGCACCTACCAGTAGAAAAACACACCTGTCAGTGTACATGAGAGGTAAGTTTGGAAATGCAACCCAGATGTTAAAAGGTCTATGAAACTAGAGCTAATCCAATGTATGTGCTGTTATTTTAAGAGGGAAGCAAACCTGAGACATGAACAGTCTGAAAGATCAGCAGTGGCGTAAGGCTGATGAATGGTGCAGAACTGTACAATGATTCATGTTGGACAGCCTCAATTTCATGCTCTCAGCAGAGTCAAAGTTGCTCAGGACTTTCTGTACAGTTGGGTCTTGAAAACGTCCATGGATGGAGACTGTAGAGCTACTCTGAGTAATCAGCTCCCTTGCTTGACTGTTCTCACAGGGAAATTTTTTCCCCATATATTCAGTTAACTCTCATTTTAACTTATGTATATTGTCTAAGCATCCCCCCACTGTGCACCTCAGCATGAATCTGACTTCCTTCCCACGATAACTGCTCTGCATATCCAGGGGGCTTCTGTTACATTAACCTGAAGCTATTCTTTCCTCAGACTGAACATGCCCAGATTCCTCAGCCTCTCCTCCCACAGCAAGCGCTCCAGTCTCCAATCACCTTGATAGCCCTCCGCTGCACTCACTCGCTGTTATAGTAGTGGTATGCCCTAAACTGGTTGTATAGCCATGATGGACGTAGAAAATAATGGATCTACAGTACAAGGCACAATGAATTTAGAAGCACATTGGCTTTTATTTGTTAGCTAAACAGCTTCACCAATAATGCCCAGCTGCTAAAAGGTAAAAAAAATCAAACCTGGAAGTCAAAATGTGTAAGTCTTCCCAAGCATTCTTATAGAAATGCAATAAAGCTACAGCAGGAAGTGGTTTCACTTCCATTCTGCCACCACTACTTTATTAAAAACCAAAACCAAATACCCAAACAAAAAAGTCCTAGATGTTGCAACCACAGAATACATTCAATTTAAGCAGAAGCTTCAAATGTCTCAGGAACACTTCATTTCAAATTTAGGTAACTTATACTTGGACATAAACAATGCCACAATCCAGCAAAGAAACAAGGTACTAAGCTGTGCCGAGGTACTAACTGGAGAGTCCGATCTTACCTACCTTCTTCAATACCTATAAAAGGGAACTAAAAATTAACTAATGACATCTGCAAATGAGAGGAAATGGGGTAGTCCTGGAAACATCAGCAAAGATTGAGAAACAATACAAAAGACCTACAAAGTTGATTTGCAAATGAAAGTGAATTTGGAAGAAGGCCAGATAATAAAAGATGAGGGGATATTACAATAAGAGTAAGTTAGCATGTAAGAGGGCCCTGAGAGAGGCACAGAGGGAAAAGTGAAGCATAAGGAAAAAGACCAGTGTCTTTATGGAAGGGGTTTTGTTAGGAAGTCAAGAAGATGACATCTCTTGTCTGTGCAGCTCAGGTAAGATGTCATCTGGAATAATCCATTTAGCCCTCCTCAGAAACTGAATATCAAGCAGAGACTGAGGTACTGAGGGAAATTCAGTAAAAAAATATTCAAAACAAAATGAGAAGCATAAAGCCACTGGCCTGATTGCTTTGTATGTCCATCTACTCTCAACTGCTACCTTCATCACAACAGATTTGTACATCTATAAGGCATGTAAAGTTGAGATGCATTATCTGGATAATTGCAAGGAGCACAAGCAGCTAGTTCCAGGTCATGGACCCAATGAGAAAATGCATTTTGGCCATGAGAATGTAGGTATGGAAGAATAAGAAAGGGATGTGTATAATTATTTTTTTCTGACTACATGGTTTAGTTCAATTCATACAATCTCTCAAGAGACACACTTGAGTTTCCACTATTTAAAACATGTTGAAGAGTTGGAAAAGGCTCTAAAATGCTACAAAGTAGTAGTAGACAAAGATACACACAAGGTATTTGAGCACTAATGTTAGGAGAAGAACAGAGAGAAATCCTGCACCAACTGCAAATAATCATGCACTAGCTCAGCAAACAACCTCTGAGGCCTTTGACAAAGTGGTCTATGGCACCTTTAAAAACCATCCTTGCATTTAGTCCTCTTAATCTCTTGTCTTTAGAACACAAAAAGTGTATGTGAAATCAAAAAAAGGAAAAAAAAAATGCCAAGAAAAAAAATTAAAGTATAGAATTATTCTTTCCCTAAAAGCCTTAAAAAATATGACTTACATTTAAAATAAAGAAAACTTACAGCACAACTAGATTGGTACCTGCAGATTTTATTACTGTATTACAATTTCTTGTACATAAGCTAATAGCTTCTCTTAAAATATATCTCTGGTAAGAATAAAAGAATTGTGCCTGAATTCTTTAGAAGAGCTATACTTGTCATAAATGAGCAACACTTGAAGAAAGCATGTAATCTGTTATCTGGATAGCCTAGTATAGTTCTGATTGACATTCTTCTGGTCTTGCTTTAGGTTGGTGTTATTTCTGGCTTGCCACAGAAGACTTCCTCAGAATGCCTGCCCTTCTGATTCTCTCCTCCACTCTGCTGCAGGGCAGCAAGTGAGCGACCAGCCAAGGACTTGGCTGCCAAATGAGGTCAACCCACCACAATGCACTACAGCTCTGAGTGACTAGGTGTGTTCCCAGGCGAGAGAATCCGTATCACTTACGGCACCCTGACCTCCTCCCTTCTTCCACATACACTCCTAAAATGAATTTCATTTCTGTATGTGATTACAATAACAATGACATAGAGGGCAAATGAGCAAGCAGAAGTAGGAAGTAACTAAGTTTAGCAATTTATTTTTTTTTTTGCATCTACCTAAATTTAAGAACTGAAAAGATACACTAATCCATCCTGTTAAAATGAACTTTCCAAAACCCAGAGTGAGATGTTATATAACTCACTGAGACATAGAAAAAATAATTTGTGCCAGAGCGGGAGATTTCAACAATCGCCTAAAAATAGCTTTTTAAAAATGAGGGAGCTCACTTCAAATGAGTGATTCTGACTTTGCTGCATTCATGCTGGCTGTAATCCAACTCACAAAGAAAGGTTTGCCTCTCTGACTAATGCACAACTGATTTCTGAGAGAAGCAACTTGGAAAATCATCAAATACCAATCTCTTCCTTATTCTATAATGGCTAGAACATAAAATGACTTACAGGTATAGCACATAGTGGTCACATGCCCCGTAGCTTTTCAGAACTCACCTGAAATGAGTTTTACCACATTCAAAAAATTCCTTCTATTGAAGTGAAAACTGACAAAAGGCCATGGCCAAAAAAGTTCTTGCAGATCTTTGCAATGAAACCTCTGTTTTTTATGGAAGCTCTAACGGAATGCAAAAATGGGCAAAAATAATAGCAAAGCTAACTGTCAAATCAGGGGAATCCAAGCAAACACTGCTTGGTAAGCAAGACCAGTAGATTCTATCACATGAACCATGGTTCTCAGTCAAAAACTTGGAAATAGCCTGCAACATTGGAACAAGTCCCAGCGTAAAGATCAACGAGGCAAATGCTGTTTCCACTGTCAGCAAATGGTACTTCTTTCTTCTTCTGAAAGGCTTCTCCAGAATAGAACAAGATTCTCTCAGATGAGATACCTTAAGGAAAAACCTATTTTCTTAGTCCTCATGACTATCTTCTGACTCACTATGAAACTCAGTGGTTCACAGCTTAAGCTGAGTTCCTTGTTATCATCATGCTCTACCTGTACCTTCATATACATAGCAGATCTGTGCTGCTACTTCCTACCTGCGCTGTGTCTGGAGTCAGGCACACACTGTACTACTGCATACTTGTGCCTTCTGTCCATCACTAATAAGGAATTTATCAATGACCTCTCTCTTTACCTGATTTCCATCTCCCTTGGAGAGGCAAAGTTACCACTATTCTTTTGGCAATATCAGCACTATCCTTTTGGCAACACTAGCAAGACAGACAGCTTCCTTCAGAGCGAGATTCCTCCTGAACCTTGTAATTTCTTCCTCTCCAGTGGCTTTCTCTATTATTAAAGACCTGCTTTGCACTTTGGTCATCTTGACTCTTCCCATAATTCCCTCGGGATACCTAAAACAGCATGGGAAAATGCTGTTGTCTTCATATCCTTGCCTGTACCACCACCCAAAATACCTCTGCTGTCTCTGCAGCAAATGGAGGTATTTTATCCAGGTATTTATACAGCTCCATGGGGAAAGGGTCACTTTTGCCTGTTTTATTAATTACTTGACACAGTCCTCTAGAGAATGAAAAAAAGCTGTCAGCTAAGCAGGACTGTGACACATTTCCCTAAATTTAAATCTGGAAATTAACAGCATACAAATAAATACAGTGTATCCAAATTCTGAAAAACAGATTGGTGACTCCAATAAGAAATGAGGAAGTCTGCTCCTGGGCTGTGATCCTCTCACTCTTGGCCTCTAAATGCTTGCTTTTGCCTCCTAGAGCACCCTGCCCATAGGGAGCCGAAATTTATTCCCTCTCTGAGTGACAGACTGTGTGAATAACTGAGTTGAGGCTGTTAACAAAAGACAGTCAGAGAAAGCACATAATGAGTTCAACCAAGAGTGTCAAGATGTGCAAGCCTGCCTGTTCAGGTATGGACCAGTGTCCCCGTGACAGCTGTAAAGCATGCAATAAGTTCAAAGAAGGAAGAGGAAGAATAAACAAGAGGAAGGCCTGTGGACATGGCTGAACATTTAGACTGTACATACTAGCTCCCATTATTCACCTTGCTCTAGTGTTACACAATGACAAAGTAATGAGAAGAGAGGTCTCTACTAGTAATAATGTGTGTATTTTGGCTAGAAATAGAGGATTTAGAACACTGGATCAGAAAAGCAACCATTCTGAGGTGTTGCCTTTAGTATTGATTAAAATCCTGCATTTCAGAGGAAACAATGGCAGTAAAATCTAAGTCGTTAACTAAATACTCTACATGAAAGATTACAATTACTCCTTATTCTCTATCGTATTTTGGCTGAGGTAGTCTGTACCATGTCATCTTCTAATACTATGCAGGATTAAACAATGTACTGGTAAAAATAAAACCACCTGAGTCCTGCCTATACAACAGCTGCCCTTGTGATAGCAATGAAGGAAGTAAATAATGTGTTGAACTTCTGCAAAGCAGAGAACTGACTTAATAACAGTGGTAAATGGCGAATGTGACTTCTCTAAATCCAGAGTGGCAAAGGGCACTGTATACATCATGCCTCCCACTCTTGCTCGAAGTCTGAAAAAGTCCTTAGCAGGAGGAAAAAAATTGCGTAACAAAATCACAGGTGGTGGCTTCTTGTCCAGGCATGAAGTTTTAATGTACACAGATGGATACAGTGCTAAATCAGCCCAAGCACCTCCAAAAGAAAGTCAAAAAATGAAAACAAAGAAGGTCAGACACTTTGAAAAGCCTGAACCAACAAAACAGTAAGCTAGGCATAAAGCAAAGCAAGAAATGATTGCAGTGGTACTTGGATGAACCCAAAGAAATATACAGTGAAAGGGAAGGCTGCTGTACATCTTTCTTTTATTGTAACTGCTAAAAAGCCTTCAAACTTGAGAACCGGGGAGCGGGGGAGGGGGAAGGGCATAGATACCTTTGGAAAAAAAAAGATTCTTTGGATTTCCCAAGAGCATGCTTTGAAACACAGCTCCCTCCCAACTTCAACAACAGGAAAGTAGCTAAGCCACAGGGAAGTAAATGGAGAAAAGGATCCTCTATCATAAATCCTTTCTGCCTTGTCTCGGACTCCCAAAGCAAGTAACAACTATTTAACAAAGCAGAGGTAGTGTTTGCACCACTCTTCAGAAGCACTGCCCCATCTCAAAGTGAAAACTGAGGTTTAGAAGCAATCCTGGACGTAGCACAGGTATGTTCATTTAACCTAACACACGGAAGGAAAGAGTGCAACAGACTGCCCTTTTCTACATTCTTTATTGTAAACTTGGTAGCAGGAACCTTCCTTGCTTGAGCAAATAATGTACAATCCCTCCCCTTCCTACATCTGCTCCAATTATCATGAGCTCTGTGGCAGTCACAGCAGCACTAAATTAAAGACGGTTCCAGGAGTCTCCACCATCGCCCTTTGTACCCTTTCTCATAAGACAGAAATAAAGCAAATGCATTAGAAGCTGCTGGGGCTTACCTGTACTAGCACGCACAAGAGCTGACTGGTGAGGTTTGCTTTGTTTTCTAGAAAAATAATTTAATGTATGCAAAGATGTGGAAGCAGGTTAAGGCTTTAAAATAGCTGTTTTACACAGATTGAGATTAAAGGGAAACTGCTTATTGAAAAGGAAATTATATGTTCTTTATCAGAAAATTTTACTACCGATACCTGTTGCAACAGACCATCTTGCGTAGGCCCTGTCACGCACAGAGAACACCTATGTAGTCTGTTCAGAAGAGTTTAAACTCTAGATAAGAAGGCACAGAAATTAAGTTTCCCTCAAATACTGTGTATTCAGATGCGTGGTCTAAATGTTAATGATTATTGTAATTAAGTATTATCTCGTATTCTCTGTTGCTAGTTCTTCTGTACTGTCATGTAGGTTCACATCAGAACACCACTTAACAACCATATGTATTTGGCATTACAAGAATGTACTGATATGAACTAAAAGTATTGATAACTGAAAGCAGGTCTATTCTTGCTGCTGACCTCTGCCATGTTTCCAGTTGGCAATGCAAGCACAACACTGATCAAAATACAATGGTATAAATTCTTTACATTCAGGTTAAGTTTGGTAAAATGTCATTTTAAAATATTCTCAACACCATATTCACTGCAATCAGTACTTTTTAACAAAAGTGCAAACAGAATTTCTTAAATAATTACTAAAAAAAAGGGCATTTTTAATTGTGGAGTTCAGGATGCTGCATTTATTTCCACTACATAACTGTCACAAAAAAATTCTGAATATTTTTATATAAATAAGCTTGTCAGTTGTTTCTGTTGTACTAGTAGTAGAGATGGAGGTGATTAAAAGCTACAGATGAGCTTTTAGATCAACGGAAAGAACAGATTTACTATGAAATGAGGTTTTACTTGGTTTACGTTTTAAGAGTATTGTTTCCCTGTAACCTTCTAGATCGCTCACTGACTTAACCTTTCTAGTTAATCAAAGTTCTTTCTCATTTTAAAAGTTTCAATGATCAGCTCAGCTATGTAATTCATTTCATCTGTATGTCCGATGTGATCTCCTTCCTTTCTCTCACTGGAGCTCTCATTCTCAGTATCTCACATCTGAAACCTTTATACTCAGGCCACTTAACTACCACCCAGCACCACCAGCGCTTCCTCTACCTGTAACCTACACCAACCTCCAAAATATAGGGTAGCAATCTCAGCACGCAACTGATACTAGGGTGTTTCTAAGACTTCTCTCAAACCTGAGATACAGAGTCAGCTACTTACTCCCATGTTCATATAAACACAAAGGAAAAAAATCAGTATTATGCTTTAATTTGCTGCTCTCCCAGTTACAATCACACAGAGGTTAAACATGCAGGATGAGAACATTTATTTTCCAAAGCCCAACACTCTTATGTTAAAACTTAGACTAAAAAGTTTTGTAAAAGTTAAGTTTTGTTCACACCTGTTGGAAGTTTCCCTAGGTACTTGTACCGTTATAAAGGAGAAGAAGCTTTAGTTACAGAAAATGGAAGGGGGGATAAACAACATCATCATCATCATCATCACCACCACCACCACCACTCCCTCGCCCCCGTCACCAACCATCTGCTGTCTGCTGCCTTACCCAGGTCTCTCATCCTCAGCACTGCAGCGAGCACACAAGGCCGCTGCGAAGGGCTGCCCGAACACACGACTTGCAGAAAAAAAAGCCGTCCGGACAGAGCTGCCCTTCAGGTTTCCCTCCCCGCCCCCACCGCCCTCCCTGTCCCGCCTCGCCTCGCCCTTCCCCCAGCCTGGCACAGCTCCCCACGGCCACAAAGGAAAAGCTGCGGGTCAGGAAAAGCGCATCACGCCGCCGCGATGTGACCGTGGCCAAATAAAGTTCTGGGAGGAAGAGGGGGGAGCGCAGGCTGGTGGAAATAAAGATGCTTTGGTGTTCTGCCCGAGCGTCTACAGAGCTGCCACAGGACGCAGCGACTACTCCATCCTGCTTTTAGAAGGAAAATGAATCAATAAACTCACCTAGAATAAACTCACTCCGTTTGCTTTTTCAACCCGAGCTGCATTCCTGGCTGCGAGCGTTCTGCAGTCCTCGCCCCGCGCAGGGGTGACGGCTGAACCCCCAGGATGCAGGGATGGAGCGGCCCCTTGCCCCCCTGCCCGCGGGGCACCCGCCGGCCGGCCAGAGCTCTTCCCCTCTCCGGACCCTCTCCAGACAAAACCCTCTGCACAGCTGGAAGTTGTGTCAGCAGCTGTCTACTTCCTCTGGAAAGCCCTTCTTGTTCATCAGCATGTGCACGTATGTATATACATGTTTGGGAGAGGAAGGGGTGAGAGCTAATGCCCTGGAAGTGAGGAGTGGCCAGTCCAGCAACTACTCCTTCGAGTACACCCTGAGTAACTGCCACGCTCCCCAAAAAGCAGTAAAATTGCCTTCTTCAACCATGAGGAAAACCTCCTCCCATTCGACTCCTTCCTTCTTCATCTACCAACCTCAGGCTATACTGTATCCCTTGTGTAGGGACCAGTATGAACACCCATCAACACATCCCTCAACAAGTACCTCCAAGCAAGTCCAGTACTGGAGAGGCACTTTGCAGAGTTCTGCTTTTTTGGCTGTTCTTTTCTCTCAATACCTTCCCCACAGACCTCAGTATTCTTCAGATACTTACTTCTGCTTCATTTACAATTTGTACAGAATGTCACAAAATGCAGCAGATTACTGATTATTTGTGAGAATTTCTGTTTTCCTGTTTCTTTATGAAAGCTCCTTAACTATATGAACAGGAAACCCTGTGGTAATCAGCCTTCTCCCTTTTGTTAAAAACACTGATGCTGACTGCCTGGGAAGCAAAAACAAATCCATCCTGAGTTCAAAGGCATTTCTGCATTCCAGTTGTTTCTCTGACAATGCTATGTTACCGAGCAGCCAATTTTTTTTCCAACAGCAAAGCAGCTAACTGCATTTTAAAAAACCCCCACATACACAATAAACAAAGCTTCGCATACCTGCTTATGAACAATGCCCTTACCTTAATAAACTGCTTACTTGTTCCATTAGCAGTGAACAGAGCATCTTACATCTAACAGACTCTGCAATTTTTAATCAGTGCAGCTTAATGAAGCATTAGCTCCTTTCACACCCTCATTCTCTGCCACATAGGAAGTATCTCAGCTTCAGTCTTCTCTCTGAGTCGATCCCCTGCTCTCAATCAGTATATGATGAACATGAGACAGCAGACTTCCCCATCGAGACTCATCTCATATCAATAAGAGCTTTCAGGATGACCCAAACCACAGATTACTTTGCATCTCAATGGTGCTTTGCAGACCTTATCTGGAGGCTGGAGAGCGTTCTCTTTGTGTATCACGTTTTCATATTAGCAAAAGATTTATTTTCAGGTGCTCACAGTAGTACTACATTTCCAAGTAACAAAGTACAATAATAAACATGCATATACAATAGAGAACAAAATACTCTACAGTTCAATGTAAATTTACAAGTCACGGGTTTAAAACAGAGGAGAAAGGGAAGCTATTATTTTAATCTAAAGACATACAAATTCATCTGGTTTTGCAGTGCTAAATATTACTTTGACAAAACAGTACTACATTTTTTAATAAGGCAAATGAAAACATAGGATTTTTCCGGATAAGGAGCGTCCAGAATACACTACAAGAAGTGTAAAATCACACAGAAAGATATTCTCATTTCCTGTTAAGTATTTGAGCTCTTAAACCTAAATCTACAGTTGTCATAATCATTAGTGAAAAAATAAGAAATCATGAAAACATGACATATACAAGAGGGACTTGGGGGTGCTGGTGGATGAAAAACTGGATATGAGCCACCAATGTGCAATCACAGCCCAGAAGGCCAATCACATCCTGGGTTGCATCAAAAGAACTGTGGTCAGCAGATCAAGAGAGGTGATTCTGCCCTCTACTCTGCCCTGGTGAGACCTCACCTGGAGTACTGCGTCCAATTCTGGAGCCCCCAGCACAAGAAAGATGTGGACATATTGGAGCGTGTCCAGAGGAGGGCCACGAAAATGATCAAGGGAATGGAGCATCTCTCATATGAAGACAGGCTGAGAGAGTTGGGGCTGTTCAGCCTGGAGAAGAGAAGGCTCTGGGGGGACCTTATAGTGACCTTCCAATACCTGAAGGGGGCCTATGTAAAGGAAGGGGAAGGTCTATTCAAAAGGGTTTGTAATGATAGGACCAGGAGTAATGGTTTTAAGCTAGGAAAGGATAGATTTAGACTGGATATTAGAAAAAAGTTCTTTAATATGAGGGTGATAGATCATTGGAATGGGCTGCCCAGAGAGGTGGTAGAGGCCCCATCCCTGGAGTCATTCAAGGTCAGGCTTGATGGGGCTTTGAGCAGCCTGACCTAGGTAAAGATGTCCCTACTTGTGTAGGAAGGTTTGACAAGATGACCTCTAGAGGTCCCTTCCAGCCTAAAACATTCTATGATTCTAAGATGATCCTAAATCTCAGCAGAAAACAAAAAAAAAGAACATTTATTACTGTCAATAGTCAGCTTACAAATGTCACCACTTTAAACTCTACTCCAAATGAAGTTCTGGGTTGCAGATCCTATCAACTCACCCAACTTCACTATGTGGCAATGTAGGCTGTCCTATTACTATCCACATATGATATTTGAAAACACACATTATTTGTCACTGCTGCTTGCAAGCCTTTGTCTAGAAAGGCAACTAACTAGTGGTCAGACTAATATTTTTGTTTCTTTCTCTATGGTTTAGTACAAAAACATTACAAAGCACTTTCTTTTGAAAGGAAGCCACTCTAAAAGAGTCATTAATATGCAAGCAAATGCCCTTCTCTTGCACAAACGGTCATCAAAAAAATCTGCATTAATTGGCACTATGTGGCTGGATGATAAATTTCATCACAAGTTTGACTTGAATATGAATGATAAATTTCAGGTTTGAGCTATTTTACTAAAAACTGAATTCCCTAAATAAATACGCTCGCATGTATTGAGTTAAAACATTGGAATACATGAATACTTTTGTCCATTTGTGATGCATGCCAAGTTGTGCTTCCAGTTCCCTTCCTCATAACTGATACCAGCATGTGTCCATAATCCTGAGGAGGTCTCTGGGTTCATCAGGATTTATTAGCTTCAGACACTTGTGTGCTGAAAAGCTTCCTTCTGTTTTGGGGGGTTTTTTCCCCTTTTGTACTATAAATAAATACTAAACAAACCAACTAAAATCAGCTGAATAAATTTGCTTAAACTGCTTCCCAGTAACTAAAGTGAAAAACTCTCTCTGATATCCTCATTTAAAAGTATCCTCAAAGACACAATGTTCTGATCAGCACATTTACATCATCAAAACACTTTTAATAAAACTGTTCTGAAAGAATCAGACCAGAGGTAGGCACTTCTGACAATGGTTCATATGACCAGAAACAACCAATTCTCATACTATCAGAAGGAACTTCTGAAGGAAAATGGTAAAAACTTCACACTTAAAGCATAATGAAACAGCCAAAGCCAATGAGCACACAAGCATGTGGGTTATGGCAGACCAGCCTCTGAAGCACTCATATTTGGAAAATATTTGACATGAGACACAGACAGGCATCTCACCAACCAGTAATGATAACCCTAAAGCTGTGAGTAGCTATAACCATCTCCCCACTTACCCAGAATATATCTGTTTACAGCTAACACATAAGTAAAATAGTAATACCAGAGCAATTCCTGGGCACCTTGCAGAAGTGGTAAGCTCAAAAATAGCCCCTGTAGCAAATCTTTTTTTTTACTTTCAGTCTTTAAACCTTCTTACTGTTCTTCTAAAATTGATTTTAATTTTCTTTTTTTTAATCATTACTTTCTAAATCTGTATTTTTGTTTCAGAGAAACTAAATCAATATCCAGCCAAACCACACCAAATATCCAACAAAACCAGCAAGGAGTGTCAGAGAAAAATACAATAAAAAGCAACCGCTCTATGCACAAATTTCCTTTGGATAGGTTGCAACATCTTCTTCAGACAAAAACCAGAAAGATGTGCTGTTGTACCAAAAGCCTGTGTTATGCCCAGTGCTCCTGAATTACATTATAACAGTTAGCAGCTTCATCTGACCTATTTATGTTTCCACTTTTAATGGGCATAGCTAATTCCAGAGAAGAGCTATGCAGACCGTCTGTCGGAGAGACATTTAAAAAATGTTTGGAGCATATCAAAGGTAACAGTGAGTGCTGTATTTATTCATTTTTCCATTAAAAATAAGCCCTCTCAGTAACTTTTTAATGAACTTTGTTGAGTAAAATTTATATACCATCTCAAATGCAGTATTTGTTTGACTGAGGAAAACACTCAACAGACTCATCATCCTATCCCAGACCCTACAAAGAAAGAAGGCAAATCTACGGTTACCAGCAAACTAATTAATATTACATGACAATCACTCTACCCTTAGCAACTCTACCATTTGAATCACTCCAAATAAAACTAAGTGTTCTAACAGACAGATAAATTGGGACACGGCAGAGAGTGCATAGAGTGGTAGTGACTGAAACCTTATTAAAATGGGAGCAGTGTTCTGACATGCATTCCAGTCTTGTCCTTCTTTGAAAATCACGTCTTCCCTTTCTCAAAAAGCAATGTGCCTGGCAAAACAATTATTTCCGGGAAGCAGTTATTTCTCAGAGAGAGGGGAGCTTTGTATTTCACAAACACAGCAGATAGTACTGCAGTTCAATATGACCAACAGATTTCAATCTGCAGAACTAAAAACTAACTCATATTTAGTAAGCTAAAAAAGTATTAAAAAATTAAACAACTTTTTCATAACAGCTTTTACATATTTCATGCATACAAACTTGTGTCTGAAAATGTAGCCTTTTATCTCTCTCTTAGTAATTCTCATGCAAACAAGGTTAAACTTTTGCTACTCAAGCCTTCAGACTTGGCCTAAAATTGCATGTGCAGGTAGATTCATGCCTATAACCAGCACTTGTAAAAATAAAGGGAGACATAATGATTTACCAGAACATGTATAGGGCTGCTTACACATACCTGAACTGCAAAATAGCATTATTTTCAATACCAAATACATACAATTGAACCAATCTTTTGGGCAATCCTGACTTGGACTTTGAAATCCCAATGATGGAAACAAGGCTAAATGTTCATTTGAACGCAGCCAATATCATACAAAAGGCTTTCAAGCAACAGCAGTTTACTCAATGTGACCCATCTACTTTGTCCTTAATTCTGCATTAAGAACACAACATATAACATGCTGTTATTACATATTATAATATAAATAATATATGATAATAATGTACACAATGCATAATAATAACAACAACATAAAATTCTGCATAGCACACAATTTTGCATTGCGTGTTTTTATTATTCCTGTTTCTAAACTTGAGTGAAGTGCTGCTTCAGTCTAAACCAGGTCCTACAGATGTAGCTTAATTTAGTCAAGAATACTTAATTCCTAATTTAAAATCCTGTAATTTTCAATTCTTCTCTTTCCCCCTGAATTAGGTACATGTCACTCAAGTATATAATATTTGAAGTTCCATTTTGCTTACCACATGGTCCTATGGGAAAGCTCTTCATGCCCTGGAAAACAGGCAGCTCTATTACAGCGTGAGCCATGTATGGATGCAAGCCGATTTGGGTGTGTCAGTGATAAACAAGTATGGACAGTGATCGCATGGAACAACTGGTTGCATTAGAGTCACAGAAGTTAAAACCAGAAGAAACAGTGATGATCTAATCTGACCTGCTGCATAACACAGGCTGTATAAACCCACCTAGCAACTACCTGCCTCTGTGACAAGTTTGATATGGTAACTCACCAACACCGGTTTTGCCAGATCCATTTTGAAACATTCACCTACAATGCTAATTTGAAGCATGCTGCATCAGGCAGATTCTGCACCTCCCAAACAAACTTCCCAGAAGACGGAGGGATGTCTTCTTCTGGATCCCGAGATTACTGTTCCCTGTAAGCACCCCACGGTTGTGCTGACAGAGCAGTCCCTTGCTAACTTGCACAAAGCAGCTGCATTAGCTCACCCGCCAGCAGAGCAATTGTCTGTCTAGTGCCTCGTGGAGTGCACACACTGGATGCAACACCCTGGCATTAGCACCAGCAGTTGCAGCTGTCAAGCCAGCAGCTCTCCGGAACAACAGATAAAGCCAAATGCACTATTTTAGCTCAAGAACTTGCACCCTGCCTTAGGATGAACACCTGAGTATGACCTAAGGCAGTTCTCTTTGCATGACTTTAGTTGGCTTACACAAGCCTTGTGAGAGCAAGGTATCCCCACAGTTATAAAGCCTAAGTGAAATGACCCAAGCAAAACACCTACTCAGCTTCTAATTGTTTTTGGCATTGTCAAATTACTCAGATATACTAGTGGGCATCTACCCTTTCAATACAAACATTTTGGTAAGATTTATGCTGCAGATATGTTTTGCAAATACAAAGACACTTCTGCATCACAGAAACAAAACCTATTAGATTGACAAGATAGAATTATTTCAGGTCTTCATATTCTTCATTAAATTAGGTTTTGTGCATACCTAATATCTTACATTAATATTTCAAGCAATTTGTTTCACAGCCTAAGCCCATACACAGAGAAAAATGTATTTAAAATTGAGTTTTAAACTTTTGCTTTCTTTAGAATACAGGATTTTCCATGTATTTATTTAACTGCTATATTTTACAAATCAACAAGACTTTAAAACATTCCTTATACCCACGGGCATTCAAATACTGAGAAAATTCTCCTACACATGTTCTCTGCTCAGGTCTCGCTCCTTCAGTATTTATCATGAGTCAAAACAAAAGAAGATAACCAAAGTGGTCTACCTCAGAAATCTATCTTCACATTAACTGTCTCTCCTGCCCTTTCAAGTGCAGTAGTAATCATCAGATCAAGCATTAGACAGAAAGATTTTGCATACTGTACCTATCTTCCTAGCCATTTCACACAATAAAAACTGTTTGGAAGAGCTGCAGCATTACAAATTGCTTGGAATGTGGAGGCCAAACAGCGGAAGCACGATTACAGTTATAAAACCCACAGTGCTGTAACTGCACCTTTCAACTCTGTGCACCTTCTCCTTCTGCCTCCTCAGCTAACAACAGTTAAACTGTATGGTTAAAGAAAAGGTTGTTTGTTTTTTTCTGTTGCTATATGAACTAATAAGTTAGCTACTATATTCAATTCCGCTTCATTTATCACTGCCAAGGTTTAGGGTCAAGGCAGTCCACCAGATCTATAACAGACACTGTCTGTTAACCCCTCTCCCCCCACGCCCACAAAAAGGGGAATAGAAAGGGAATAAGGGGGAGAGAGAGAGAAAGACTTATGCATTAGAAAAAAACCCTGAAACAACTTCAATAATAAAATGAAATATATACAAATATATATAAAACCAACATCGAACTGAACCCAGCTTCCCCTGATGGCAATTACGTCACCAGCACTGGGGAAGTCCCTGGCTGGACTTGGCAGCAGACAGGAACTAGATTCATGAGATGGATTCTGGAACTGGATTCAGGAACACACAAATCAGGATTGATGGTAGAATGGATGGAGCCCTCATCAGATGCCAGCCATGGAAGAACAGAGCCTGACCCTGGTGATCCCTCAGCTTCATACTGAATATGACGTATATGGGATGGAATACCTTGTTGGCCAGTTTAGGGTCACCTGTCCTGTCTGCTCCTTCCTACACATGTGGCCTTTTATTTTTGCACCCCCCAAAGTGGTACACAAGATCTAGCATTGTCCTTGGTCTGCACACACCAATCCTTGTAAGTAATTCTAAACATCAAGTGTTATCACCGCTAGAAGCAGACACTGTCTGTGAAAACTTTGCCATTAACTTCAGAAAGTGCAGTTAGTTAGAACAGACTCATCTGAAAAGTAAAATACTGAACAGAATTAGTTTGGTTCTAACTCAAACCAGGACAATCACTAGAAAAATCACCAGTCAAGTTCTAAAAGCAAAAGTATTTCTGCAAGATATTGGAACAAAGCCACCATCTGCCTTTTACATTCCATGTTTCCATTTTGAGTTACACATATAGTCTAGATGTTTAATACTGATACAAAAGCAGAAAGAAAATCCTTAACAAAATGCAAGGGCTTTTTTATTTTACTGATGTGTAAGTATGTTTTTTAGCAGCTTCCAACCTGACAGCCATTATAGTCACAGTATTTCAGTCTTTGTATTCTGGAGACACTTCTGCCTAATCCCTGTTCAACATCAGACTCAATCCACCATAACTTTTGGAGGAACATTTTCAGCATTTGTTAGAGACATGGTCAACTCATAAGTGCATAATAATTACAAGTGTATAAACTAAAGACAACTGCTGTGTTTATTCTTTTCCAAATACAGTAATTCTTCAGGGAAAATACTGTCAGCATAAAACATTTCATGCAGAAATGCTGTTTTTATGCTTTTCATATAAAAATACAGAGAGTGAGAGAGCACGCAATCCTTAAGTAGAGATGTGGTTTTATGGGCCAACGGGCAATATGGCTTGAGGGAGAAGTTTCCAACAGAACGCTCTGGTAACAGGTCACTGATTTAGTTGTAAAAAAATATCCAAATATTCTTCCAGCTTCTCATTTTTTTAATCCTATTAAGTTGTACTGACTCCGTACTTCCATGATATCACAGTTTTCCACATTTCAGATGAGGAAAGAGATTTAAATAGATGCATCATTGAAAAAAAAGTTATGTGGATGTTAGTATCACCATCTTAACCACAAAAAAGATGTGTTTCGGTGTTCAGAAAACTTGGCATCTAACAACTCTCACATTGAAGTTTTTATTTATCACTGGATAAATCAGATAATGTGGATTATAGCAGATGATTGCAGGGGTTTAGCTCAGCTGTTGTGAAAACAACCTTGTCTCCTCTTCATTAAGAATTTATAATGAAATACAAAAACATTTCTTGTCGTAACAAAAACTGCAGCTGTATCTTTTCTCAACTGTGAAAGGAGGACTGGAGGCACGGCCAGTGGCATTGACTCACGCTGCCAGGAAGAGTTAGATGGTGCAGCTGAAGCAGTTCTTTCCCCTTGCTGACCTCTCTGATTGCCTCCAGAACACATACCTCTTCCTGAGCCGTTGCAGCTCACAGCCATCGCCACGACTATGAATCATTCCCGGCTTCTGGCTGCATCACTGTGTAACAATGCAAACGATGTGGCTGAGAAGCCCAATCGATGTCCTGCTGAGCCAGACCTCTTACAGACAACAGCCGCCTCAGAAAGGCATAACAGCAGATGCAAAGTCTCAGCCATAAAAAACTCATTCTGCCTGAGAGCTCAAAATAACCTCTTAAAATTTGCTTTCAAATTTCCCCAAGAGATTCAGCTACACCATATGCAGGTATATATTCACTATATGCATATATATTAAGAGCAGATTACATGGTCTACTCAGGTGTGAGATAACAAAATAGCAATTATTTAAATTTTAGGGTATCAGGTGTGATTTTTAAACTCCTTATTTACTAGTTAGTGCAAAGTGTAATTCTGACAGCTTCTGTACCTTTTTCAGATCAATTATAACCCTCTTGTATAAGCATCACAGAGGTAACAGATTCTAGTTTAAATTTAAGCATAAATCAATTGCAAAAATATTTTCCATTACAAATAGCTCCATTTTAGAGTAAATTTCTCTCTGCTGTCACAAAATCATTCCCTTTTACACTCTTGCATAAGTACAATTACTGTTACAGAGAGATCTCCCTACTTACTTTCCTCTTATTTTGTCTCAAAATGTTTCCTAGAATTATTTCAGTACTTCCATCCATGTAAAACAGATTTGTCTGCACATGCACTAAACACTTAAGACACACCCTGGCTCCTGAACACATTTCCTCCAATCGGCAATCATATTAACCTTACTTCAGAATATTTTAATAAACAAGTATTTACAGAAGCATGTTCCCCTCCTATCACTGTCCTCAACAACCTTGCATCTTGAGTTTAAAAAGCAAAATATTTTTCTAAAGCTCTTTGACAAAATTAACACCTATGGTCTTTTCTTTTTCTAGGCAGTTCTCATTTACAACATTTCCAGCAGTGTTGTAAAATCTTTGTTAATGCTAAAAGTAGCTCCTCAGATTAATATGCATCCAAGGCAACATTTAATTTTAACATTAGCTCTCTAAAAAAATAATCACAGAATGACTGAATAGTTGAGGATGGAGGGGATCACCTGGTCCAACTGCCTGCTCAAACAGAGCCACCTGGACCAGGCCGCCCAGGACTGTGTCTTTTGAATATCTCGAAGGATGGAGACTCCACAACCTCTTTGTACACCTGCGCTAGTGCTCAGTCATCCTGTGGTGGGCTGACCCTGGTTAGATGCCAGATGCCCAGCAAGGCTGCTCTAATGGTCTCCCTCCTCTTGTTTGATAGGGAGAGAATAATATAACGAAAGGCTTTTAGATTAAGGACTGGGAGAGCTCATTTACCAGTTATCATCATGGGCAAAACAGACTCAATTTGGGGAAATTAATTTATTGCCAATCAAAACTCAGAGTTGGATAATGAGAAATAAAAATAAATCTAAAATCCACCTTGGTCCCACTTCCTGGGCTCAGCTTATTCTGGCTTCCCTACCTCCTCCCCATGCCAAGTGGCACAGCGCAATGGGGAATGGGGCTTGCGATCAGTACATCACACATTGTCTCTGCTGCTCCTTTCTCTTCAGGGGGAGGACTCCTCACACTCTTCCCCTGCTCCAGCATGGGGTCCTGCCCACAGCCCTTTACAACCTTCTCCAATGCAGGTTCTTCCCATGGGCTGCAGTTCTTCATGAACTGCTCCCATGTGGGTCCTTTCCATGGAATGTAGTCCTTCGGGAACAGGCTGTTCCAATGTGGGTCCTCTATGAAGTCACAAATCCACCAGCAAATTTGCTCCAGTGTGGGCACCTCTCTCCATGTTTTCACAGGTTCTGCCAAGAGCCTGCTTCCGCACAGGCTTTCCATTGGGTCATAACCTCCTTCAGGCATCTACCTGCTCTGGTGCGGGGTCCTTCACAGGCTGCAGGTGGATATCTGTTCCACTGTTAACCTCAATGGGCCGCAGGGGAACAGCCTGCCTCACCATGGTCTTCATCACGGGCTGCAGGGAAATCTCTGCTCCAGTGCCTGAAGCACCTCCTCCACCTCCTTTTCCATGAACCTTGATGCCAACAGAATTGTTTCTCTCACATATTTGCACTCCTCTGTCCCAGCTGCTGTTGCGCAGCTGTCTCTTCCCCTTTTCAAATATCTATCAGACAGGCGTTACCACTGTCACTGATGGGCTCAGCCTTGGTCAGTGGTGAGTCCCTCTTCAAGGGAGCTGACACTGGCTCTCTCAGACAGGGGGGAAGTTTCTGGCAGCTTCTCACAGATGCCACCCCTGCAGTCTCCCCGCTACCAAACCCTTACTACACAAACCAATACACACCTTCACAGGGAAAAAGTGTTTCCTGATGTTCAGGAGGAACCTCTGTTTCAGTTTTGTGCTCAAGCTGTTAGTAAGAATGCTGAGGCAATGCAGTATGTTCTCCAGTGAACTACAGACATACAATATTGCAAAGCTGTATCTAAGTAACATCATAGCTTACTGAAAAACAAGGAATTGGCATTAAAGACTCAAGTGTTAACAACTGGTTCTGGTTAGAGGCTTTCAGTTGTCACCATATATTACAGCAGATGCAACAAAGTTTTTTCACCTTTTAAAAATCTTTATAGTTAAAAACAATGTTCTGTTTTGTTCTGTTTTAATGAGAAGAACAGTGAAGCATTTGCAAGTCCAAGCCATCACCCCTTTTTATGTCTCTATCCGTAGAGTCAGGACACAGACATGCTGTCTTTCCCAAGAAGGTGAACCAAGCACATTTTATTAAACAAGAAATCATGGTTTAACCCTGGTAGGCAGCTAAGCACCACACAGGCACTCGCTTATGGGAGAGGGTAAAAGGAAAAGAAGAGTAAAAGCAACAAAACTTGTGGATCCCTCTCAACCTCTTATGCACTCTCTCCACCCCAGTCTATTCACTGGGGGTGGGCAGAGTGAGAAACAGAAAACCCCTGAACCCTGCAGAAGCACTGTTCAGCAACAGCTAAACCATTGGTGTGTTACCAGCACTGTTTTGATTAAAAAACTAAACCACAGCACCATACGAGCTGCTATGAAGAAAATTAATTCCATCCCAGACAGGCCCAGTACTAGAATGAAAAATTAATGTGGATAAATCACATGCTAAAACAAGAAAAAATACCTGTAACTGCAAAATCAAATAAGGAGGAAATGACAAGAAAATCTGTTTTTAAAAGTTTCTGGGAGAAGGACTGAACAAACACAAAAAACAATGTGCTAATCTGAGGGCGAGGCTATTAAATGATAACTAACTCAGGTATGCAAAGACATTAGCAAGCTAAAAATAAAACAAGGATGAATGGCAAGGACAATCCAAGGCTGCAATAAGAAAAGTAATTGGACTATAAAAAAGCTGACTGTTAAGGAAATCCTGTTAACGAAAGGAAAATCGAGGAGTGACTCTTTATTGTCTCATAATACAGAAATAAAGTTGTGACAATGGAAACAATCAGATGCAAGGTTTAATACAAACAAAAATGTACCTTCACACAATGTGTAATCAGGCTTTGGGACCACATCCCTGACATGTTGTTATTTTCAATTTACATGGATTCAAAGAACATTTTAATTCATGCAAGAAAAATCCTTCAAAAACCGTTAAGCATAACAGCCTACCTCTAAAATAGCTCTATCTCAGAAAATCCCCCACTGAACACAGTTGTCAGAGCACAGCAGTGTAAAATCTCACCGTCTTAGTTTTGAACAAGCATCTATTCTCAGCCACCATCTGAAACCAGACCATGGGGTAGTTGGACTTCTGGTCTGATGTTGTATGGGCTTAACACTTACACACAGCTTAAGAAATTATCTTCTCATTTATCAGTTTCAATCTTACAACTCCCAAAAGCTTGTTTTCCTTATTAAAGATTTTTCTCACAGTGTGTGCAGGCAATTGATTCAGCCTAAATAGGACGTGGTGCCTTGCAGGCAGAGAGCATAAGCTTCCAGAAGCAGAGCAGCCACTAGTGAAATAGGAACTCTCCTGTCAGGACAGGAAAGCACCAGCCCTGCTCCCACTTTCTGCCCAGAGCATTCCACCTCCTCACCCATGCCAAATCATTTGGCTTATACGCCAGCTTGTTTGGTTGCTGCCTCAGTGGGCAAGAACAATTTCTTTTACCTCACTTCCCCTCAAATTCAGTGCTGCTTGTTTTCATGAACATCAACAAACTCCAGGAGGATATTAGCTGAAAAGGAAAAGAATCTCAAAGAGCACAAAGAGTAAGAGGAAAAGGAGAGGAAAACAGATGGAGAGAAGTTCTTTAGGAAATTAAAGCTGAGGACTGGAAGTGCAAGTCCACACAGTACAGCAGAACAAGTAGGTTATGAGATCAGTGATCAGTCAGCAAGGAGAGCACTTTAAGCATATGCACTGACATTTTACCATGGTATCTTTGGGATGTAGGTAGTTAAACAGCACATAAGTTAGTAATAAACACTAAGAAAATTGGGAAAAAAAATAATTTTGAAAGAAGGATTTTCCATTGGGAGAATGCAATACAAAACAGTTAACAGAGACTGCAAAATATGGAGGACAAGATGAGGATTTCTGAAGTGTTTAAAATCCTTGAAGCTGGAATTGTATCATCATACAAGTTTCATACATCAAATCAGGCAAGAACACAGTGCGTGAAGAAAGAAAGGACAGCTTGGTTTTAAACAAGCTGCATTTGAGAGAGTGCAGAAAATATTGTGGGTGCGCAGAGAGGAGAGATGAGCAGCGAGGTATTTCCATCCAGCTGCAGTCTCAGCTGCCACTTTGCTGGTGGTATCAGATGAAACCACCCAGTGAACATTACAGGATAGGTTTGTGCCTATAGAAGGAAAATGTTCACTGCTATGCTAAGAATGGTACTGCTTCTTTCCACCACCAAAGAAATCAGGGCTGCAATGGAGAATCTAATAAGTAAAGGACAAATTCTGCACAGGGCTATGTAATGGCACCGTGAATCTGTACAGCTCACACCCATCAAAATTCAGCCCAAAGTAAGTAAAATGAAAGCTAGATCTCTACTCTATTAAACATACAAGACCTTGACAAGTTATGCCTACCAAAAACATTAAAAAGTCAAATTTTCTGCATGTGTCTAGCAGTGCATCAGTAGAAGTTTAAACAGCACATGAACACTGTGCCATTAAAAGAATTTCCACTCTGAGACAGTAGCAGTGATCCACTAACACTAAATAATGGCAATCAAGTAAGAAGAGAAGCAGAAGGATCCCTTAATCAATGGCCAGCAGCATGAGACATCAGAAGTGTTAATATCTTTGTTTCCATGTATCTACTTATCCATTTCTTTCTGCACATCTCTTCCCAAAATAAAACAATGGACAGTGTCTCAAAATGAAGACAATATACTACCAACTTTTATTCAGAAATATTCAAAATATGGAGAAGGATTGAATCAGACGTGCTGGCAGAACCCTCTGTTGGCAATGAAGGTTTTCAAGCAGAAACAGAATGAAATCTGTTTCAAAATAAGGAAATACTTGTCTGTAAAACTCAAGGGAAAAACAAAAGTGGCACAGATATTTTTGCTGATGGTCTCATGTGATAACTCAAGACCACAGAAATACTTTTTCATTAGTCTTAATATAACTAAGAATTCAAA
Source organism: Brachypteracias leptosomus (assembly GCA_013401335.1). NCBI lineage: Eukaryota > Metazoa > Chordata > Aves > Coraciiformes > Brachypteraciidae > Brachypteracias > Brachypteracias leptosomus. Next base: position 59,406 of record VYZX01010500.1, read on the forward strand.
AGCATTTTGTGAATTAAATATGATCATCTGTAGTCACCTGACACTGAAGGGACAGAGCAGTTCTTTTAGGGATCCTTGGCAGAATGATCACAACACTAAATTGTAACTGAATATTATGATTATGTAAAGCACAGAATTTATGATTAGGAATGGCACAGGATTTCTACAAGCAGTATCAATATAGTATAATCTCTAAGTAGTGTCATACAGAATTTATAGTACAAATTAATGTATAACTTCAAATCACATGGACCCTGTGCAGATAGGATCAGATCTTAATACATGATTTGCTGTATCAACATAACAGTAAGAATCTAGACTCAAAAATCGTATAGAAGAATATGACTCGCTCAGTCCTTGGAAGAAGCAGAGATGGTGAAGGTGCCTCTGGCCACTGGTCAGGGACTAGCAATAGCAGCTCTGGTCCAAGTTCCCCACTTAGGACTTGTAACTGCTTGATTTTACAGACAGTGCTCTGGGTGCTGTTACATTTCCCTGTTCTGCGATGGGCTCATCATCACCATGGGGCTGGCTGGGTGCCTGGGACCCTGAAGGCTGGCAAGGAAGGAGTAATCACCCTGGTGGCAGGAACCTTGATGCTGATAGGGAGGGGAAGAAGAAATCTGTTTGGTTTGTCTACTTGATACACAGGACATTCAGGGCCTGGTAATGACTCCCTCACGGGAACAAATACATGATTCCCTTGATCACAGAGAAGGGTTGCTCACCTCATAAAATGGTGTTAGTTATGCTAACCACATTACCAGGGGTTGGGAGCAGAAGTTACTGGTTGCACCTGTGCAATGAGATGTCAGCAGACAAATTATGACATATTTGACCACATATCTGAAGAGAATTCCAAGCTTTGTGATATTTCCCTTATCAAAGCCAAATAAATCACTTATCAATCCCTCAATGCTCTTTTTGCCTCAGTCTTTAGTAATACAGGTGCCCTGGGCTGAGTGGTCCCCAGAGTCAGAAGACCACGAGTGCGGGAACAGTGACTTTCTGTTTCTGGACACTGAAGTTGTAAGGGATTAGCTATAGAATCTGAAGGTTCTTAAGTCCATGGAGCCCGGTGGGATTCAAATGGCTTGATGTTCAAGTGGAGATAAGCTACAAGTGGTGTTCTGCAGGGATCGGTACTAGGACCACTGCTGTTTTAGCATCTTTGTTGGTAACATGGACAGTGGGATTGAGTGCACCCTCAGCAAAGTTTGCAGACAACAAGCCACTGTGTGGTGAGGTCAACATGCTAGAGGGAAGGGATGCCATACAGAGGGACCTGGACAGGCTTGAGAGGTGGGCCCATGCCAACCTCATGAAGTTCAACAAGGCTAAGTGCAGGGTCTTGCACCTGGGCTATCCCAAGCACAAATACAGGCTGGGCAATGAGTGGATTGAGAGTGGCCCTGTGAAGAAATACTTGTGGGTGCTGGTTGATGAAGAGCTTAACATGAGCCAGCAATGTGCAAGTGCAGCGCAGAAAGTCAACCATATCCTGGGCTGCAACAAAAGAAATGTGGCCAGTAGGTGGAGGGAGGTGATTCTGCCCTTCTACTCTGCTCTCGTGAGACTCCACCTGGAGTATTGTGTCCAGCTCTGGAGCCCCTAATACAAGAGGGACATAGACCTGTTAAAGTAGGTCTCGAGGAGGGCCACAAAGATGATTAGAGGGCTGGAACACCTCTCCTACAAGGACAGGCTGAGAGAGCTGGCATTGTTCAGCCTAGAGCTGAGAAGGCTCCGGGGGGACCTTGTAGTGACCTACCAGTATCTGAAGGGGGCCTCCAAGAAAGCTGGGGAGGGACTTTTTACAAGGGCTTGTAGCAATAGGATAAGTAGTAATGGGTTAAAACAGGAATGGAGTAGATTTAGGTTAGAAACTAGGAAGAAGTTTTTCACTATGAGGGTTATGAGACACTTGTCCAGGGAGGTTGTGGATGTTCCAACACTGGATGTGATGAGGACTAGGTTGGATGGGATTTTGAGCAACCTGGTCTCATGGGAAGTCTCCCTGTCCATGGCAGTTTGAACTAGATGATCTTTGAGGTCCCTTCCAACCCAAACTATTCTATGATTCTATGATTAATCCCTATGATTAATTTGGGCTTGTCTAGTTTGGAGAAAAGGAGGCTGAAGGACAACCTCATTGCTCTCTACAGCTTCCTGAGGAGGGGAAGTTGAGAGGAAGGTGCTGAGCTCTTCTCCTTTGTGTCCAGTGACAGGACACATGGGAATGGTTCAAAGCTGCTCCAGGGGAGGTTTAGATTGGACATTAAGAAACACTTCTTTACCAAGAGGGTGGTCAAGAACTGGAACAAGCTTCCTAGAGGGGTGGTCAATGCCCCAAGCCTATCAGTGTTGAAGAGGCTCAATGCCCTCAATAATTTGATTTAGCTTTTGGTCAGCCCTGAAGTGGCCAGGCAGCTAGACTAAATGATTGTTCTAAGTCCCTTCCAACTGAACTACTATATTGTATTCTGAGATGCCAATAGCATTATTTTTTTAGTAGAATCCAAAGGCTGTAATCTTCACTGAGAACCCCTGTTTGCATCTCTGTACATAATTTTAATATTAGGCTACACATATGAGGTAATTGATTAAGTTTTTTCTGCTAATAATTAATAGATGCAGTGCTCTATGTCTGCAATTAGCCCATATCTAAAATCAGCATGTATTTACCTTTCTTTTCTTGGGGAAACTTTCCCTGGACTTTGAACAACAAAAGCACTTCATGCTATACTGAGATATTGCAAAGGAATACTAGTCCCTATTTTCCATTCTTCAGCTGACTTACATCTTTCTCTCTCCACTATTCAACACCCTCTGTACTTAATCTGTTACAAAAAATATCATGGCACACTGGTGTCAGTTGGTACTTCAGTGCACCTTAACCTTTATTGGTTTTCTAGCACAGTATCTGACACTTTCACTAGTACTTCCTCTACACTAGGTAATAATCTGAAGTAATGCCTAAATTACAATTCTAACAGAATGAGAGGTTCAGAAAGAGCCCTGCTATCTTAAGGACTTTGATCTTACACTCAACTCCTATCTATAAAATGCAACTTCAAGATGTTATTCCTGCAAAGGAGAATTAACACTCAGAAAGCAGTATGGGGAACTCCAACATGACATCAGCTCCTTTGCAAAGCTACTTTCTCTCTACCTTGCATATTTGAAAAACAGTAACTGGTCTTCAGCTGTTACTGTCACAGTGAAAACTGTGAAATGTGATGGGAGTGTAATTGATGCAGAGTCAAGTGTGGAGACTGACAAGTTCAAGTTTTGAAAGATATGAGTAACTGATCTCTGACAAGAAGTAGCTTAGGTGCTAGTGATAGTAGTGATTTGTAGAGTGTGAATCACTAACTCCTGCACTGCTTATTTAATTGGGGGATGATCAGCAGTCTTCCTGGCACACTGTAAATGGCAATTGATTGGGGGAACAGAAAGTAAGCAACATCAGACACCAACTTTTCTTTATTCTTTGTTTAAAAGGGGAAGGAGGTAATTTCTCTTTCTGAAACAGAGCACGATATTATTACAAATTTCACTGAGATGCACAGAGAGTAAAGGGACATAGTGAATTGTACAGACTCATACTGCTTGAGAAATTTCTCTTATCATAGATGTTTATTTTAGAAAGATCCTTCTGAGCGTCTCATTTAGTAGTGTTCCTGTACTTTATTCTCTCCTTGTGATACTGATTAGCAGTATTCTAGTGAGTTTACTCCAGATCATGCCTTGAAGAATGTAGCTTGCTTTGGTGTTGGCCTGCATGATTCTACTCAAATTTAAATAATTTGTAAATCAATTTTCTCACAAAAGCCAGTTGATATATGGTTTATTACTCCTTATATTTTACCCTCTATTTTTACAGGCAAATAGACTTCAGTTCACAAAAAACTGATCTAGCCAACAGCCTCCTAAAATCCTCAATCCAGAAGAGGCATCAGCCTAGCAACTGCTAGCACTCCAAAGGTCTGGGCATCAGTCATGTCTTCCTTCCTGGGAGACAATGGCTTGGCTGGCTCTTCTTCCCATGGAAGATTTTATACATTCCACCTGGCTGTGCACTGAGAGACTGTAGGAACTGACAATTAAGCAGGTTGACTTTTTGCAGTTACCTATGCCATTTGTGTGTAGTGGCACAAAGATAAAGAACTAAATGCCACAGGATTCCAGTATATATCTATGTTATGTGAGAAGAAATCTGGCTTTGCTCCAGTAGCTAAGAGTAAATAAACAGATTAAGAGCAACAAGGAGTTACAGAATCAAAAGATTCATTGTCTGCGTAAATTTATATTAGATATATCCATCTGATGTATGCGGGATATGAAAGTGTCCATCAGCATAGTACTTGCTCTTTAAAATTAAATTATAAATGAACTTCATTAGAACTTAATTCTAAATTAACTAATTTAACTTCTAACTCAACTCATTTATAGGATATGACCTTTTACCTGTTACATTCCTTCTGTGCAGCCAAGTCCGTTATGAAACATCATTGAACCACTTTTGCTCCTTCCTTGTTAGTCTGATTTCCAGAAGGAAATCCTGCTCAAATTCAGGGGCTGGCGACTTGGGAAGAGTATAAGGCTATTGTCAGGGGGTGTAGGCAGGCAACTAGGAAAGCTAAGGCCTCCTTAGAATTAAACCTGGCGAGAAGGGTCAAGGACAGCAGAAAGCGCTTTTTCAAATACATAGCAGATAAAACTAACACCAGAGGCAATGTAGGCCCACTGATAAACGGGGAGGGTGCCCTGGTGACAGAAGATACAGAGAAGGCAGAGTTACTGAATACCTTCTTTGTCTCTGTCTACTCAGCCGGAGTCTGTCCTGAGGAGCCCCGTGCCCCTGAGGCCCCAGAGGAAGCCAGGACAAGGGAGAAGTTTGTCTCGGTTGATGAGGACTGGGTTAGGGAGCAATTAAACAATCTGGACATCCATAAATCCATGGGTCCAGATGGGATGCACCCACGGGTGCTGAGGGAGCTG
>VYZX01010500.1:86974-104000 GCA_013401335.1 Brachypteracias leptosomus
CAGCTAACTAGTGCATGTAGTACTTTATAACAAAAGAATCAAGAATCTGAATGCAGAGGAGGTTCAGAAATTCCTTAAATTAAAAAGAAAAAAAGGCACCAGATCTATCAAGATTAATTATTACTTGGGGAAAATACTCTATGTATTTTATATTTTCCATATTTTAAAAAGCTTGTTATATGCTAATCAATTTTCTTATTGTTTGCTGGAAAGAAAAACACCTTGAAAAATGCAAAAAGTAGAGTGCCCATGAAATCACAATGCTGGGAAAGGAATTGTCATAGCCTCTGCTGCTCCTCTTAACTAAAAAAATAAAATAAGAAGTATATTTCAGACTGACAGCATCCCTTTAAATTAAGCATTTATTACTGCATTTACTCAATGCACTCAAGAGAAAGCTCCAGAAATGAAAAAAAAATTTACTTTGAATATATAAATCATAAACCCAAACTCCCTTGATGATTAATTGCATTGTATAATTGTGGATTTTAAAAGATACAGTCAGTAAGACCAAAAAGACAGGGTTTGTGCAAATTACAATTCTTCATTACTAGCACAGACCCCTGAAAGTCATGCTGGATTATACCAGAATAGCTCTTATGAAATGAGCTTGACATTCTTGTATTATTTCATCCACAGTTTTCATCTCCATCAAGACCAATCACTGTCTGTTAAAGAATAATTTATTTCTGTGTCAAGCCCTTTTGTTATTCTTTAGGATATGAGTTGTCAAAGAAGAGTAGATCTCTTAAATCTTTGCTTTATCAAGACGGTTACATCATGCTTTCTTGACTACAGTTCACTATGAGGCCCAGGTAAAACCTGGACAAAATTCAATGCAAAATAAATTCTTAATTGATTGGAGATTATACAGGCATTAACACAACAAACTTTTCAAGACAACCAAGTATCAAGGAGAGATGCTAGACCATGTGCCCTAAAGACTCATCCTAAGAACCTCAGTCAAAGGTGCAGAAGTACACTGTTATCAAACAATGGAATTTAAATCAGAGAGAAACATGGAAACCCTAAGTTTATGAAAAAGCTAATTCTTTAAAAGAGAAATGTAAAATCTGCTAAAATCTACCAAGAGTGAAAATTCCCCTGTTCTGCCACCTGCTTTAAAGTCATACCACATAAATGGATGCATTAATATGAGTACATTTATTTCCCGCATCCTTTATTGTTAGCTATGTATCAGAGCAGAGATAAGGACCTGGTTTAATTACTGCCATCTCTCTTGCTTAGTTGATAGCTATGCCCTGTTGAGAAGATGCCAGACAGAACATTACTTTGGAATGCTGTGCAGTCTGGATTTTCAATAACAGCCAAGTCTGCTCCATGATTCACAGCAGATAAAGTTTTCAAAATACCAGAGCCCTTTGGACAGCTGCCCAAGTACTTGCTTTTAGATTATTTTTACTACCACAGTAAAACAGTATATTCATTTAATAGGTCAAATGATCAGTCTTCAAGAAGGACCAAAAACTAATCAGAATGAGAACTGGTAAAGAGCAAAGAGGGACCTTTTTAAAAAATTTAATCCTACCTACTTTCATGGTGGCTGTAAGTCTTCTGACATGCCTCTCAGACATGTTCTCTAATGTGCTCTGTCTAACAAAGATCAGTATTTTGATATAAAGAAACAGACCTTGAGATCATCAGGTTTGAAATTATATATATATTTCAAGTAATCCTTTGGGAAAACAAACATCCTTTTCTCTGGAACACTGCCAGACAAAGCAGGGCTCAAAGGAATAGGAAAATATAAAGAAAAACACAGGAAAAAATATACTTAATATCACACTGTTAAAAAGGAAATGTACAACAGCGACAGAAAAAGTGCATGGCGCTGCTCAAAAAAGCTGGATTTCTCACACATTCAAAACTGGAGGCAGAGGGATAGAGGAGGTGAGGAAGAAATGTTTTAGAGAGGCTGATAAAGCTCTGAAATGAAATATTCCAAGAGCCAAAAAAGATAGTACAGCAGCTCATTTAGACTTTGAGGTGTGGACAAAGCTAGGATATTACTGACCAACAGTTCATGAGAAACAAATGGCCAGGCTCTGGAGGTTCAAATCAATTGTGCAAAGAAGGAAAAAATGAAATCCAGATACTTAGAGCAGAATGTGTCAGTCTCATTTCCCAAAACATAATTCTGCAAATAATTTAGCTCAAAAAAAGAAAATAATTTTTAAAATATCCAAACAATGACTGGTTCTTTCCATCAGCAAATACTTTCCCTACAGAGGACCCCTTCTAACTAAAATAAAAACCAGCTGTCCTTTTTCCGCTACAAGTGATGTTTTAAAGGGGTAATACATAGTAGATATACAGTATTTCGTGTTTTCAAAACACTGTACAAACACTAATGCTCAGAACAACCCTGTAAAGGTAGATAAATAGACACAAATAAGAGTAATTTCTTTTCTGATTAAATTAAACATAGGAAGGGAGGGATCACCAAGTTTCCCCTTGCCCTGGGACAAATACACTGCATGCACTTAACTGCTCTTCCTTTTAAAACAATTAGCCATTTGGAATCTCTGCTGTCTCTAATGGCTTTCTACTCCACCTCAACTGGAATTCATGCCAAGAATTTACACATTAAACCAGTCCAAGTAACCCCCCTGTAATTCTTGAAAGCTATATGCTACAAACAATATCTGACTGGATTGCAGCTTTAGAATGCTCAAGGATATTAAACTCCCATGTGTTTTTGCTCACGTCCTGTGGCTACTCCAGCATAAAGCTCTGTAATAGATCATATGCGTTGTCATTTGAGACCAAAAGGAAAGCTCTTTATCTTTCACTTATGTGCAGCTTCAATATATTGATTTGCCTTTTCCTAAAGGAATATAATTTATTTTTTTTTCTCTGTGTATGGAATCAACCCATCACCAATCTATTAACAAGTTTTAATGAAGTGGAAAATAGGACTTTTTTTTTTAATAAATTACAAAGAACATCTATTTTCTGGAACAGTTAAAAAACCCAAATGGTAGAATGTTTCTAAACACTCATAAAAACTTTTCAACAGAATCATATGACATGAGTCCCATTCTTATTCAGCCATAGAAAGCTTGGAAAATGCAGTACTAAAACCTGCACTGAGCTTTTTAATAAAAATAGGGATTAATTTCATATTGGTAATTTCAGCTTTAATATAAAAACTCACAAAGAACACGTGTAAGTCTACCTCAGTAAACAGTGATCAGCTGCAAGATTAGTTGTACCTCAAATGTCAGTATACTTTAATGTTTTACTGTGTTAACATGTGAGCCCAAATGTGTAAAAAAAAAATTACTGTCTGTTATTATTACTTCCTTTTGAAGCTTGCCTTCTGAGTCTAGCTCTATCCTTCAATCTTCTGTGAAAAAACAGCAAAAAAATTTCAGATTATTCAGGCATTACCTGATATGGTATGAAGCATGCTGGCAAAAAAATGAACATGTCAACGTATTTTGGACAACTCCAAACAACAACTACAATTTTTTTCTACTGAAAAAGGAAACTTTTTTCTGCTACAACGTTATCATTAAGATTTTAAAGTACTGTACAATCCTCAGAAACTCTAAATCCATGAGTACACAACCAGAAGTGGTCTCAAGTCAAAGCACAGCACTGCATTATGGCTGGACCAAGACCCCCTGGGATTACCCCAGAATCATAGAATCATTTAGGTTGGAAAAGACCTTTAAGATCATTGAATCCAATAATTAACCCAACTCTACCCAGGCCACTGCTAAATCGCATCCCTAAGCATCATATCTATATGACTTTTAAATATTTCCAGGGATGGTGATTCAACCACTTCCTTAAGCAGCGTGTTCCAGTGCTTGATAACCCCTTCAGTGATTTTTTTTTTCTTAATATTCTTAATATTTCTTTAATTTTCTTAATATCCAACCTGAACCTTCTCTGGTGCAACTTCAGGTTGTTTNATTTATCTCCATTCACCACCACTCTTAGGGCCCAGCTGTCCAGCCAGTGTTTCACCCAGTGGAGCGTATGCCTATCCAAGCCATGAGCAGCCAGTTCTTTTATGACAATGCTATAGAAAACAATGTTGAAGGCTTTATTGAAGTCCAGGCAGACAACACTCACAGCCTTTCCCTCATCCACTAAGTCATCATCTTGTCATAGAAAGAGATCGATCAGGTTAGTCAAGCAGGACCTGCCTTTCATAAACCTATAATGGCTGGGCCTGTGTATGGTGTGGTTGTCCTGTATATGGTGTGTAACCATATACAACCAACCTGGCCAGGTTGTCCTGTATATGGTGTGTAANTGGGGCCTCATCAGTGCCAGGTTCAGAGGTACAATTTCTTCCCTTGTCCTGATGGTTACTCTATTTCTGGTACAGACCAGAATGCTGTTGTCCACCTGAGCATGCTGCTGGCTCATGTTCAACAACCTACCAGACAATACCCCCAGGTCTCTTTCTACCGAGCAGATTTCCAGCCACCCTTCCCCAAGCCTATAGTGTTGCANGCTCCAGTTCACTGGGACCTCCCCTGCCCATGTCTATGCTAGGCTTAGCACTATTTGTCTCCCACCCTCTTCCTTTCTCTCCCCTCTACACTCAACAGGCCTCCTGAAGTTTAATTTTCTGTGTCACTGAACTGCAGTCTAGGACCCAACTAAATATGCAATGCAATACTAGAATTCAGCCATTGCCTTTTAGGGTTCCTAACTGCAATGACAATTTTTTAAGTGCATGGTATGCAACAGCAACTCACAAGACATTGTGAGGCCTGTTATTCTGGTGTCTTTGATAACTTACTTTGTAGGTTATATCAGTATGACAGAGAGCTTAAAAAATGCTGGAATCATTACTGTCTTATTTGGTTAAAAAAGAAAAAGATTTAAGAGTAAGGTTCTGATATACAAGAAATAGCTTCCCTTTCAAACACAGTAACATGAATCCACAAAAGGCTTAAGAATTCAAATGAAAGTGAGAAATAAAGGAGGAAAGATAAAATTGTTCCAATGAAAAATGATTGTAAGTCCTCATCAAGTAAACTACCATAAAATCATGTGATCTTTATTAGTCTACTGCTAAGAACATCAATATTTTTTGCCAACAACTATCAATCAAGAAATAACATCAATTACTTTTTTCATGTCACCTTGTCTTAGGCAGAAGTATTCTATCTACTAAAACTAAACAGAACCCTCTCAGTAGTACTATAGAAACTGTAGCTTTCAGATGTTTTAGGATTGCACTTTTTTTAAAAAAAAAGCACTTTGACAAAAACAGATAAATAAAGTGAACAAAAATAAAGGCATTATTTTTATGTTTGCCAAATTATAAATGGATATGTTTCAATTAAAATTTGAATACATTACCAGACTTGCAAAAAATATTTCTTGGAACATGACCTACCAACGAACTGTACACTTTGTCCTTTGCATTCTTTTTTTATTTCAGTGTTCATTTCAGCCCAATGAGAAACAATGTTTTTGTTTGGCTTATAAAAATTCTCACTAAACTAAGAAGATTTTTATTTATATTAACATTATTCTATTGCAATGATTTAATAATCAATGCACTTGGCACATAACCATAAATTGTGTACCACTTATTACATTTGTTAATTAGGAGATTGCAAGGTCTTTATCTTTCTGCATATAAAATTTCACGCATGAAATGCAGCAGCACTGAGAGCAAAACACTTGGGTTAGTAGCATTAATGAGTGTAGCAATGCTAAAATGTCCATGACTTCATTCTGGTCACAAAGGTCTTAGTTTATCTAGATCAACCGTTTCTCATAATTCCTGTTAAAATGCCAGACAGAAGTTAGTAGACCACTGGACTAAACAGAACTAAGTTCAAACCATTTATTCTCTTCTAAAGAAACAAGAGTATTTGGTAGAATAATATTAAACATTCACTTATGTTTTCTTCTCTGCCTGAAATATTTTGTTCTCTCAGCTGCCATAAGACCCTGGCTGTTGGCAAGGAGACGAAATGGCAGTGACACTGGGGCTAGGCATCTACTAGACACGTAACATTTGCAAATTACTATTGGGAATCTATCTTAGAATGACCAAAACTAACTACAATCAGACAGCTCTCAGATGCTACAGTAGGAAAAAGTTATTGAAGAGAAGGATATTTCAGGAGATTGCAGGAGAGCTCACAGGGAGAAGGTGAAGGTATCCTCATACAATCTATTACCACTTATAGTCAGTAGATTGGTAATCCAACATAAAATCTAAAGAAATAGCTATTTGTAAAATAGTACCCTGACACATTGGAATTTCAGCAAAACTCAACCTGGCCCTCAGCATTTTTGAGTTCTCCAGGAAAACCACTCCTCGAAATGTCAACACCTGCCAAGGAAGCTTGACTTTCCAGAGTACTCTGCAGCACAAAAAGCAACTCCTAAGGCAAAATACTTAACCATAAGTTCTCCATAAATCCTACTTCTATCATAAAGATTTTAAGTACTATGTAATCCTCAGAAACTCTAAATCCATTGGTACACAAACCAAGAGTAGTTTCAAGTCAAAGCACAGCACTGCTGGACTAAGACCACCTGGGATCACCCTGCCCATGTCTATGCTAGCCTTAGCACTATTGTTCATTGTATTTAGTTATTACACTGGTTTAATTGTGACTGTTCATTTGGTACAACATCACGCTAATTAATCACAGGGCAGAAATGTGCCATTGTGCCAACAGAATTGGCCCCTTTCTCCAAGGAGTTGCAGCCTCATACAGTGAATTCTGCAAAAGGCAGGATTCGTTCTTCCTTTACTGAAGACTATCAGTGAGGACCATGAGCAATCTTGAAGTGTATGAGCAATCTTGAAGTGCATCATAAATAAAAATACAGACACAGAAGAGGGAGATGGGCACATGTAAAAAGCAAGGGCAGCAATAATAAATTAGCAGCTGCAAGAGGGCTAAAAGAAAGGGCTAATGAAAGCTGAGAACACATATGGCATTTAATAAAGCCCTAAGAAAGGCAGAAGAAAATTAGCTGCAGGCACAGAAAACCAAGAAGCAGAAAAGCCTACCCAGAGGCAAACTATAAAATTCAATAAACATCTGCTGATTGAGCCTCCAAGCTCTAAATACAACTATTATGAGGTAGGAGAAAAATAACTGCCAACAGTTTTGCTAACAATTTATGTTTAAATACAAAAATAGGAGACACCATGGTCTAAAAATCACGTGTGTCATGGTGATATTTTTTTTTAATCTATTCTCTTAAAACTACTAAATCATGTGTCTTCAAGCAATGTCATCAAATCTTCTTAAAAGCTGCAACTCTGTCCTTAAAAAGCAAAACTGTTCCAACTCAGCCTACCATTACAATCCTCTAAAAACCTTTTCCATCTTTTTTTTTTTTTTTTTTAAGTGTAATTTCATAACCATGCCCTGGTAAGACACATTCTTCTCTGCAAGACCACGCCAGGCAACTGGAATTGAGTTATCAGTTTGACTAACAAGATTTCTGATAAAGCATGTAACATGACGTAACTAAGAAATTTAAATGTAAGTGCACATACGCTACAATGACAGAATTGCATCAGTAACAGCATACAGCTTATTTCAGCTCCTCAAATGAAATGCACTATAAAGTACAAAGCATCACTGTCATTGCAATGGTACTGTATATTACTGGCATTTCAAATTTAGCACAAAGCTTACTCTATCAGTTGTTCTATTTATCTTTTCTGTACAAAGGACAGAGTATTACACTTTGGCCTAAATAACACCCACTAAATCTTGGCAACTTGGTCCTTTAACCATACCAGGATAAGTCAGATACATAATTTAAGATTTTCAACTGTTTGCAATTCCCTTTTGGCCAAATAAAAAGTGCAGCTTTAAACATAGCACAGTTGGGATGGGGAAAAAAATAATCTAGAAAATACTGAAAGATGGAACTGTAACAAGAATTACTTCATTAACTCCAAAAGACCACATAAATTAATCATTTTAATTTCTCAGTAACCCAATGGCAAACCTGTTCTTGATCATGTATTTTCTGTTGTAGAGGAAACGGAGGGGAAATCCAGAGGTGATACAGAATAGCTAAAAAAACCTTTCAAAAATAGTTTAGAATTCCAAGTGTCATCTTATGTCTTTAACTACATTTCTTATAAGTAGGGAATATTTTTTTTAATTTATATATTTTACATTAACTTTGTATATATATATGGCATGTTTTACCATAGATAATGTGTTGTTCTGCAGCAATTTAATATTTCTTGTTTGTATATTTGCAATTTTTTTCAGAATAAAAGCCATTAAACTTTGGGGATGACACATGAAACACAAAGAGACCACATGAATATAAGAGCATAGATTGTGTTTTAACAGTCAAGAGGTAGGGAAAAAAATCTCCACTGTTAGATTTATAAAATGAACACTAACTCAATTGTCAGAATGATGCCTTGAAACCCCTCTGAAGCAATGAATCAGCAATAATGGCAAATGTTCACAAATGAGAAACGAATTAAACTTATTATAAGAAGTGTAAGGTTCATTTCCTCTAGCAATCTCCCCAATTCTTTGGGAACTCTCCTGTTCTCTGCTTTTCCCACACCCCAGAGTACTTCCATCATGATCGTGTCAGCTACCAAACTGAGTGTTCATGTAGCCGTGATAGAACAGTAGTGCTAAAAGACAGTTCCCTCCATGGGAAAAGAGAAGGGGAATACTAATTTTTAACTTTGTTTTAATCCATCAGGAGCTGTGCTTATAAAGTCTGAATTAAATCAGAGTATATATGGATTTTGATCACTGCAGAATTTTCTGCTTCTTGGAAAGGCCCTAGCGACTGGAAAAAGGGTAACATCGTGCCCATCTTTAAAAAGGGTAAAAAAGAAGACCCTGGGAACTACCGCCCTGTCAGCCTCACCTCTGTGCCTGGGAAGATCATGGAACAGATCCTGCTGGAGGATATGCTAAGGCCCATGGAGGACAGGGAGGTAATCCTAGGTAGTCAGCATGGCTTTACTAAGGGCAAGTCCTGCCTGACTAACCTAGTGGCCTTCTACAATGAAGTGACTGCATCAGTCAACAAGGGTAGACCTATGGATGTCATCTGTCTGGACTTCTGCAAGGCCTTTGACACGGTCCTCCACAACATCCTTATCTCTAAGTTGGAGAATTATGGGTTTGGTGGACTGTTCAGTGGATAAAGAACTGGCTGGATGGTCGCATCCAGAGAGTGATGGTCAACGGCTCAATGTCCAGATGGAGGAAGGTGACGAGTGGTGTCCCTCAGGGGTCTGTGCTGGGACCGGTGTTGTTTAATATCTTCATTAATGACATTGACAGTGGCATTGAGTGCACCCTCAGCAAGTTTGCAGATGATACCAAGCTAGGGGGTGCAGTTGATATGCCAGAGGGATGGGATGCCATCCAGAGGGACCTGGATAGGCTGGAGAGGTGGGCCCAGGTGAACCTTATGAGGTTCAACAAAGCCAAGTGCAGGGTCCTGCACCTGGGCTGGGGTAACCAGCACTATCAGTATAGGCTGGGAGAGGATATACTGGAGAGCAGTCCTGTGGAAAGGGACTTGGGGGTGCTGGTGGATGAAAAACTGGATATGAGCCACCAATGTGCAATCGCAGCCCAGAAGGCCAATCACATCCTGGGCTGCATCAAAAGAACTGTGGCCAGCAGATCAAGAGAGGTGATTCTGCCCCTCTACTCTGCCCTGGTGAGACCTCACCTGGAGTACTGCGTCCAGTTCTGGAGCCCCCAGCACAAGAAGGATGTGGACATATTGGAGCGTGTCCAGAGGAGGGCCACCAAAATGATCAGGGGAATGGAGCATCTCTCGTATGAAGACAGGCTGAGAGAGTTGGGGCTGTTCAGCCTGGAGAAGAGAAGGCTCCGGGGGGACCTTATAGTGACCTTCCAGTATCTGAAGGGGGCCTACGTAAAGGCAGGGGAAGGTCTATTCAAAAGGGTTTTTAACAATAGGACCAGGAGTAATGGTTTTAAGCTAGGAAAGGATGGATTTAGATTGGATATTAGAAAAAAGTTCTTTAATATGAGGGTGACAGATCATTGGAATGGGCTGTCCAGAGAGGTGGTAGAGGCCCCATCCCTGGAGTCATTCAAGGTCAGGCTTGATGGGTCTCTGAGCAGCCTGACCTAGGTAGAGATGTCCCTACTTGTGTAGGGAGGTTGGACAAGATGACCTCTAGAGGTCCCTTCCAGCTTGAAACATTCTATGATTCTATGAAATGGTGTCCCATTAGTCACTGATGGTAGCACATAGACATGCCAGAGAGGTCTGTCACCTTCAAAGGAATTGGGTATTACACAGTACTAAACAACCAGGACACCTATACTCACATTAGGAATTATTCAGATTCTTTATTAGATTGAATATACTATGAATATGCCTTTGAAAAGGAAGTTTAATTTCAAAGCTGATTTAGATGAACAAACTGAGCTGGATTCTGGATTAACAGCAAACTCATTATCACTAGGAACTCCCACATTACTGGATTTCAAAACCAAAATCTAAATTTAAACTTTCCTACTGTGATTTCTGTAGTTTTGCTTTTTCAGATCCTTACAAAGCCAATAATACATGTGATAGAACATACATAATGTCAACATCTGGTAAGAACTATAACTGCAAAATTCTTCCTTTGTTCTCTTGGAAGGAAAACTTCTGTGAAAAGTCACCATAACTTACCCTAAAAATTAGCAGCAAGGGCACAAAGAGGAATGGTGAAAAGGTCTTTCTTTCTTTCTTTTTTTTTTTTTTTTAAAGTAGTATGGGTCATCCTTTGTAAAAGGATGCAAAATCTACTAGATCCTAACCATACTATTCTGCAGAATGAAATAAAACATTTAAATGAACTGACAATTTCTGATGTGTATTTCTTGTAAAAAACTAATAATGGTAGGATACTACTCTCTCTTGCCACTTCAAGACAGAGAAGTTCCTTATAGGACTAACTTACTAAAAGTTCTTGCAAGTGAATATTTTGTTTATTCTCAGAAAGTTCCCTAGTGCTTTTTAATTTATTTTTTTTCCCTTTTTGGTTCCAATATATACTATGCTTCTATCATCTTCAAAGGCACAATAGTTCATGCATTTACAGAAGTATTCTTTGATCACTCTAATAAACACAAGATGGTGGAGTTCAGGATCCTGAGAGGAGAGAAGAGGGCAAAAATCAAGATCACAACTTCAGGAGCGCACACTTTGCCTTCCTCAAACATCTTGAAAAGTCCCATGGGATAAGGTCCTGGAGGGAAAGAGGCCCAAGAAAGCCGGTTAATATTCAAGGACCACATTCTCCAAGCTAAAGAGAAGTCCATCCCAGCAAGTAGGAAGTCAGACAAAAATGCCAGGAGGCCAGTATGGATGAAAAGGAGCTCCTGGCAAAACTCTAACACTAAAAGAAAGCAAGAAGAGGGAGAAAGCAAGGGCAGAAAATGTGGGAGGCATACAGAGACACTGTCTGAACATATAGGGATGAGGTTATGAAAGTGAAAGTCCAAATAGAATTGAATCTGGCCAGGGATGTCAAAGACAAGAAGGGCCTCTGTAAGTAGACAGATGATAAAAGGAAAGCTAGGTAAAATGTGGCCTCACTGCTAAATGAGGCAGGGGACCTGATGACATAGGACATGGAAAAGCCTGAGGTATTGAATGCCTTCTTCACCTCAGTCTTTACTAGAAAGACCAGCCTTGAGAAATCCAAGGCCTCAGAGACCAGGGCAAAATGCTGGAACAAGGCACACATACCCTTGGTGGAAGAGGATTAGGTCAGGGAAGACCTAAACAAAGTGGACACACATAAGAGCATACTCTGATGGGATGCACACACAAATGCTGAGGGAGTTGGAAGATGTCTGGATAATCTCTGATCGATCATAGTGACTTGGAGAAGTGCCCAAAAACTGAAGGAAAGCTGTCATGGTTTAACCCCAGCTGGCAACTAAAGCACCATGCAGCCGCTCACTCACTGTCCCTGCCCCTCCCCCCAGTAGGATGGGAAGGAGGATTGGGAGAAAAAGGTAAACCCCCATGGGTTTAGATAAGGACAGTTTACTAAAACAACACAAAGAGAAAAGAAAAAGCAGTAATAACAATAAAAGTAAAGGGGGGGCCAGCCTCCATTTATATAATGGACATGATGTCAGTATGGTATCAAATATCCCATTAGCTGATTCAGTTGGCTATCCTGGCTGTGGTCCCTCCTAGCTTCTTGTGAAAATTAACCCTATCCTATCCAAACCCACAGCAAAAGCAAATGTCACTCCTATCTTCAAGAAGGGCAAGACAAAGCATCTAGGGAACTACAAGCTGGTCAGCCTCATCTTGAACCCTGCAAAGGTGATGGAGTAGCTAATCCTTGAAATAATTTTCAGGCACATATTAAGGACAAGAAAATCATCAGGATATGTCAGTATGGCTTCACCAGGAGCAAGTCATACTTGACCAACATGATCAGCTCCTACAGTGGTGTGGTAGATGAGAGGACAGCAGGGGATACTATCTACCTGGACTTCAGAAATGCCTCTGACAGCATCTCTCATGAGATCCACCTAGAGAAGCTGCTGATGTGTGGGCTGGATCAGCAATCAGTGAAGTGGACTGAAAACCAGCTGAACATCGAGGCCCAGAGAGTCGTTATCAGTAGAACAAAGTCTGGTTGGAGGTCATTAACTAGTGGTGTACACCAGGGGTCAATAATGGGTGAAATCCTGTTTAATATCTTCATTATGACCTGAATGATAGAGCAGAGTGCAGCCTCAGCAAGTTTGGTGATGACACCAAACTAGGAGGAGGGGCTGATACACCAGAGGGTCATGCTGCCATCCAGATGGACCTGGACAGGTTGGAGGAATGGGCTAATGGGAACCTCATGCAGTTCAACAAACGGAAATGCAAAGTCCTGCACCTGGCTAGGAACAACTTTGGGCACCTTCCAGCTGGAGGCTACCCAACTGGAAAGCAGCTTTGCAGAAAGGATGTGGGCATCCTGGTGGACACCAAGTTGAACATGAGCCAGCAATGTGCTCTTATGGCAAATGGAGCTAACAGTGTCCTGGGTTGCATTAGGAAGAGTATTGCCGTAGGCTGGAGGAAATTATTCCTCCTCCTCTACTCAGCACTGGTAAGGTCACACCTGGAGTACTGTGTCCAGTGCTGGGCTCCCGAGTTCAAGAGAGACGTGTCTTATGAAGGACCACTAAGATGATGAAGGGATTGGAGCATCTCTCCTAGGAGGAAAGGGTGAGAGAGCTAGGACTCCAGCCTGGAGAAGGCTCAAGGGGATCTCATCAATGTATATAAATACCTCCAGGGAGGGTGCAAACAGGACAGACCAGGATCTTCAGTGGTGTCCAGTGACAGGGCCAGAGGCAATGGGCACAGACTGAAACACAGGAGGTTCTCTCTACACATCAGGAAACACTTTTTCACCATGAGGGTAACTGAGCACTGCCCAGTGAGATTGTGAAGTTCCTATCGTTGGAAATATTCAAAAACCATCTGGGCTTGGTTCCGGGCACCTAGCTCTAGGTGGCCTTCTTTGAGCAGGAAGTTGGAGCAGATGACATCCAGAGGTCCCAGTTAGCTTCAACCATTCCATGATTCTGTAATGGAAACTGAAATCTCATTACTAAAGAATATTACCATGTAACATTCTGAATGAGATAAGACTTACCTATAACACAAAATACAGAAATATAGAAGTTAAATTCTCACAGGAAAAGAGAAAACCTACTTTCATGAAAAGCAATTAGCATATTTATTTCTGTTGCAGAAGGGGTAGGCATTGAAATTCAACCACATGGAGTTTCACAAAAAAAGATAATTATAGGCATTCACAGGTATTCAAACCCTGCAGGATATAAGACAGAATCTGTCAGTTTTAAAATGTATGAAAAAAAAAGTCTGTGTTTTGCACAGATCTCTCACAGAGCAGCTAAATTAATACAGATTTCCATGCCTTCATGGTTTGACTGTATGAATCAATACACTTCTTTCTACTTTGCACCACAGGAAAGATTATCCATCAGTGGAGCAGGAGAAACAAAGAGATTCTATCCATTCTTAAAACCAACATCTCTTAAGACAGAAGGAAAGCACCATTGGAATTATTGTACATTTTTTTCCCTTTACATAGAGCAGTCACCACAATATTGCTATCATACTGCTGTCATTCACAGCAGTTAACTGATGCATCATGCTACACACAAATAATTTTTTGGTCTAAGATTTAATTTATTATGTGATTTCATTGAAAGAAACTGCATGCTTATTTAGCATGGACTAGACCTTCCACCAGGTTAGTCACACCTGGCAGAACATTGACTTCTGGTATACCAAGCATCATGAGGGAATCATTTGTTCCTACAGGAATCAGATTACCATATGTAAAAAGAAAGAACCAGCTGATGAGCAGGCAGACCATCATGAGTTTAAACAAAAAGAACGAAGTATATCTGCAAATCAGTTTAACTAAAAAGAACCACCTCAGTCAGTAAACCAGCCAACAGCAGCATCAGTAACTTGCACAAATTATGTACTATGCTATGCAAGCAAAACAGAAAAAGAGATGAAGGGGCAGGAGAATGAACTTATCCCATGAAGATTTAGCAACTGTAAAGGACAATCCTCAGCACACCATTCTTAAGTGGGTACCTGGCCTTTCTGCAGATAACAATAATCACTTTGTTTCCTCTACATGGTTGCAAAACCTATCTCAAACACAGTAGCCTGGGCAGTCCAAGAAATGATATAGCTGATGTGCCACTTGAAGAATGGTAGTATCAGCTCTAACGACAGTTAACAACAACCTAGATTCTACCACTTAACACCTGGCAACAGTTTAAGAGTAAGCAACCTGTGCAATTTAGATAGGATGTAAAGGTCAAAGGATTATCAAACTAGCTGCATTCAGCCCTCTGAGAGATAACTCTTAATAGCAAATGAGAACAGTTTGGTGTGGGGTTATCTCAGCCTCTTGCAGATGAAAGTCAGATAACATAACGCCTTTGCAAGAAAATGATACATTTGGACTTACAGTCTGCAAAGGATTCACTTTGCAAGGTAAGCACTTGTGCTGTTTTGTGGGAAGACCAGCTCCATTCAAACCTCTGATAACATAGTTCAGAAGGGCACTGAGTCATCAAGGAAATATTTTTAGACTTAGCACAGTAATGCTATTTCTCTGTTATCACAACCATGTATAATAGTTGACCATTATAATTCCATCACTGCAACTAAATAATTTAGTCTTTTGGAAACATTTCAAAAAGTTGCTCTGACAGATCAGAAACCAGAGGTGCTGTTATGATTCTAGAAACACTGAAATATCCTCACATTTTAAGATGTATAAATGGCCTATTTTTAACAGTATCTCATTTCAGTTATCTGCAGATGGCCATTTTCCATAAGCCTGATACAAATTTCTACTTTGTGATGTATTACATTCTAGTGATATCCTGGTAATCTACAATAAAATCCAGTGACCACCTACTGAAGTGTTTCCAAAACTCCACAAAGGTTAGTGATGGTAATTTTCAAAATTTAACATGCAATCAAGAATATTACAAACAACTCATTTTTTAAACAAAAAGTGTTATCATGGTTCAAAACCCAGCGCTGAAACTTAGGAGTGCTTGATTTACGAAGTTGATATAAACATAATTGAAAGCCTTTGCACTAATGTATTAAAAATGGATATTACAACTGCATGATGTTTTTCCTCAGCACAGATTGGAAGCTGGCATACATTTCATATACCCTTGGACTTTCAGGTCTATTCTCTGCTTTCTGGGCTTCTTTTCCACTCTCCTCTATCCCCAACTCTTTGTTTCATGGCTCACAACCAGGTCACACAAATACTCTTCTCAGCTGACCTCTCTTCTCAAACTCACAGGTCCCTATTTTCATCTTGCAGCACAGACACTTTGTAACACATTCAGCTTTCTGCCCAAGGAGTACTCCCAATGACCACTCCTACACTGTCTCCTACGCCACCTCCTCACTTCAGGTCCTGGTTTCACCTTCCAGATCACCTTCCAGACCACCTTCCAGACTTTTTACAGAATCACAGAATGGTAGGTTTTGGAAGGGATTTCTGGAGATCATCTAGTCCAATCCCCTTGCTAGAGCAGGTTTACCTAGAGCAGGTTGCACAGGAACACATCCAGATGGGTTTTGAGAGTTTCCAGAGAAGGAGATTCCACTGTCTCTCTGAGCAGCCTGTTCCAGTGCCCCTTCACTCTCAGATTAAAAAAGTTTTTCCTTATGCTGAGGTGGAACTTCCTGTATTCCAGTTTGTGCTCACTGCCCCTTGTCCTATCACTGGGCTTCACTGAAAAGAGATTGACCCTAACCTCTTGACACCCACCCTTCAGATATTTATAAGCATTCGTAAAATCCCCTCTCAGTCTTCTCTTCTCCAGACTAAACATCCCCAGGTCTCTCAGCCTTTCCTCATAAGAGAGATGTTCCAGTCCCCTAATCATCCTCATAGTGCTCCACTGGACTCTCTCTAGTAGTTCCCTGTCTCTCTTGAACTGGGAAGCCCAGAACTAGACCCAGTACTCCAGATGTAGCCTCACTAGGGCAGAGCAGAGGGGGAGGAGAACCTTCCTCAACCTCCTGGTCACACTCTTATTAATGCAGCCCTGGACACCATTGGCCTTCTTGGCCACAAGAGCACACTGCTGACTCATGGTGAACTTTCTGCCCACTAGGACTCCCAGGTCCTTCTCCATGGAGCTGCTTTCCAGCAGCTAAATTCTTAACCTGTACTGGTACATGGGGTTATTCCTCTGTAGGTACAGGAATCTACACTTGCCCTTGTTGAAATTCATTAGGTTCCCTTCCATCCAACTCTCCAGCCTGTCCAGGTCTCCCTGGAGGGCAGCATAGCCTTTTGGTGTGTCAGCCACTCCTTCCTGTTTCTTATCATCAGAAAGCCTGCTGAGGGTACAGCCCCTCCCTTCNCTTATCATCAGAAAGCCTGCTGAGGGTACAGCCCCTCCCTTCATTCAGGTCATTGATG
>VYZX01010501.1:2180-17552 GCA_013401335.1 Brachypteracias leptosomus
AAGATCCTGGAACTTTTTTTTTTTTTGTAAAGGTTTGTGAAGACTACAACCGAGTGGAGAAAAAAGAATTTTGCAGCATCTTTGGTACAGGTGTGAGACTCATTCCGGAAAACTGTAACTCTCAGATAACCTTATTTAGCAATGCTGAAACTATAGTGCCTGCAATATCCATTCCTGGTGTAGGGATAGCAATGAATTTCAAAATTATTAAAAGATTAGCTTGTGCCTTAGTTAAAGATATTAATTATACCTCTCAAGCTTTTTATGCTTTAGGTGCTGAGATGACACAAATAAATGAGGCAACCCTTGAGAATTGTACAGCAATTGATTATCTCCTTCTCAGACATAATCACAGGTGTGAAGAATTTAAGGGAATGTGCTGTTTTAATCTGCCAGATAATTCCCAGATGGTTGAAACAAAAATCAGTCAACTGAGAAAACTAGCACAGCAGATTTCAGAAAGAGGGGGGATAGATTTGTTGTGGTTAACTTCTTGGCTCCCCAATCTTGCTTGGGTGAAAAGTTATTCATGCTTGCTATCTTAGTTGCTATGATGATTTTTTACGACTTGTGTGGTACAGTGTATACCTATATGTGCCTCCCTCCTCCCTTCACGGAAATACATCTAGGGGTTTTTTAAATGAAGTTCAAAAGAAGAGGAGGGAAATGATAGCTCACCTTACCTTTTAAACAAATATAGTTATGCTATTAACCTTTCTTTTAATTTTCAATATAAGTTAGATTTAAACTTTTAAGTATAAGCGAGACCTGGTTTGCCGTTTGTCCACTTTTCTCAGGCCCACAGCTGCAGTTCGCACATAGGCAATAGATAAGGGAAACTGTCACTTTGAACTAAGCTGAGAAAGTAACTGCTTTGAACTGTAAATTTTGAGAACTTAATTGCTAGATATTCCAGGATAAGGGAAGCGATGAATGGTTCAACCTGACAGGTGACGTACATAGATATATCGTCCTGTGAATGACGGACAACGGACAACTAGATAAACAAGCCATGGACGAAGAATCACGAGATGGAGAAGAATGAAATAACAAGCGCAAGGGACATTATAATATTTTAACGAGCTCCAAGAAATACCACCTTTCATGTTAATTATCCTGGGAATGGGAGGGATCTGGGGGTTACAAATAGTGATTGGAAATGGTTCTCGGTGGGGGGCGGGGGGGAGCACTTTGGAGGAATTATCCCTGCTCACCTCGGTGCCAATAAAGGAATGCTACTTTCAGAAACTTAAAACTTATTCTCTGGAAGTTTTTCTACTCAGGCCGACTTTTATGGTATCACTAATACCTCAGTCAGTTGGAAAAAGAGAAGGGACAGATGAGGCTGGGAAATTGGGATAAAAAGGGGGCTGCGGCCCCCAGCAGCTTTGAGAGACCCCACTGGGATATGCCCAGTGGACTCTCCCTTTATTTGAATAAAGTTAACTTTTACGGGACTCCTCTGTCTCCTTTGTGAACACCGACCTCTGGCAACTGGATTTTCTGCACACCAGCAGGGAATTTTCCTCTGTTTGGAGGCATGCTGTAAAATCGTGAGAACAGACACTCAACTATCCTGAGAAATGTGTGATTAAGGCCAAAATAGATAAGGATATTCCTCTGGACTCCTCTCCAAGCCCTGGCCGTTCAGTACACTGTCACCAGAAGCATGCCTCTCACCCATACCACAGCTAGGAACTGCCCACCCAGCACTACTTCCCCAGCTGTCACCCCTACTCCATTCATGCCTCTGCACTAAACAGTCCTTTCTCTGTAGCGAACACTGGCACCTAACTGCCACAACACCCAGTATTTGCAGTCAGACCTTCAGACCATTCAGAAAGCTGTGTCCAGCCAATACAGAATGAAAACCACGGCCTCTAAAAACTCCAGACACTGGGGGGACTGAGGTAATGGGAAACTGACCCTGGCCAGGACAAGGACAGAAGCAGGCCTTCGATTCTCTCTCTCAGGCTGCCCAACAGACAATGTTGAGCCCTTCCCACCGCCGGCGCCGCGGACCCGCGGGCTTTAGGACCCGGCGACCGGCGCGGGCCGGGGCTCCGCGGCCTGCGCCCTGGTCCGCTGACGAGGCGCCGAGCTGCAGCCGAGCGGGCGCCTGGCAGTCGCCGCGCGCTCTCTGGCTCGCGTCAGCAGGGGAGCGAGGAGACCGACGGGAGCGGGAGGTGGTCCCGATGCTCTTCTCAGGTGCGCCGGGCAGCTTCACCGCCAGCTGCTGCTGGTGCCCGACGCCTCTGAGAGCCCTCTGGTAACTACCTGGCTCGGGAGCGTCCGAGAGAGGCGGGCACTTGCCGGCGGGGTGGCGCTGGCAACCATCGTCGCTCCGGGAGCGCGGGCGACAGGCGGCCCCTCAGCTGGGCTTCCTGGGAGGCAGCAAGGACGGCTGGTGCTGAAGCCGCCAGCCTGGGAGGGGGCAGACGAGGTGCACGTTCTCCTCGTCCTCTGGCAGCGGCCGGCCCGACCTGATGGTGACCCTGAAACATGAGAAAACGCCTTCAGAGATTTGTCTTAAATAAACCAACAAACAGAAAGTCTCTGAAGAACTCTGAAGTCACCTCCGAATGAGGTTTGGGTGAACCTCCAACCCTTGATAAGGCTACGTTTTCTTTTGTTGACATCTTTTGTTCTATATATACTCAGTTGTGCTTTTATCTTTATGCAAGTGCATGTGTTCTCCGAGACATAAGAAAGTCTTGCCTATGGGAAAAGATATTCATGTCTTAACTCAAAACTGTACTAAGAACTGCACAGATTAATTGTTCCATTTGGGAAAATTAGCATTTTTTAAAAAGTAAGGTGTTCCATTGTTTTCTTAAAAACTGTTTCTTTTTTTCTCAGTCCGCTGCTTCGCTGAGGTATTAAAATATTATAATTAGTGGGAATAATTGTTTTTGTGGAAATGGCTGGTTCAGCCAGTTACCTGCAAAAATAGCTAGAGTTCAGTCAATCTTGTGAAGTTCCTAGTGCATTTTAGAAGATAATTTGTTGTAGCTATGTAATACACTTTTTTTCCCCCAAGAGAAATACAATTTAATGGTGGGGTTTTTTCTCTGTAAGTTACACATTTTGTGTATTAGCCTTCTTAAAGTATTCATTGAGGTTTTATCCCCACCTTGGAGTTGCCTTTGGTTGTTTTTTTCCGAACATTCTGATTTGGGATTTATTTGGATTTTCAACCATCTTTGCATCAGCTGTGTCAGTGCAAGGACTTTTCCCCCTTCTAGTAAGCCAGAACTGTCATTCATATACCAAATTCTCCACTTCACACTGAGATTCTGCCTGTCTGCTTGGTGTCAAATGAGATGCTAACTACACCTCGGAGAATGCTATTGTGGTGCTCCTAGTTTCTTGCTTCTAGGTAAAATTTTTATTTTTGTATTTTATCTGTGCACAAACCATGATGACTGGCTTTTCCTCAGTATTCAGTACTATGCTGTCTAAATGTGTCTTGAATTCCATCGCTTTTCATCTGGCAGGTGAGTCACCGTGCAGGCCCACTATTTTAGTCACAGTCACAGTGTGAGTGGAAGTCATTCTAGTGTGGCATCTTGACTTGAGAGCAGCATTCTGCAGCAAATCTGACCTTCCTGCTTGCCTGTCTTTGATCTCACTAGTTTCTGCTACTGGCAGGCATACTGAATAGGTGTATTTTCCACAAAAAAGTCTCTGCAGATGGCTGAAGTTATGTTATACCTTTACAATCCATTAAATGATAAGCAGGGTAGTAAGAAGCAGCTGAGTGTTTGCTCCTTCAGGGTCCCCTACCTTGCTAGTATTGTAGGCTTTTCTAGAAATCTCTTTCCCTAAGCATAAACTATTTTCGTACTTTCTCTGCGCCTATCATTTTTAAGGTCTTTGTCCGCTTTTTTACCAAGCAAATATATATATATACACACACATATCTAGTTTAAGAGCTTACATGAAGTACTTTGTCTCTCATTCTATATGGTTGTTTTCAAGCAGGCTGGACTTTGACGTTGTGAAAGCCTTCAGAGATGGCAAGTATGCTACACTGAGTGTAGAATCTCAAACTTGCCCAGGCAGTGACCAACCCATGCCACTTAGGCTCTGCACAGGTCCACTGAATGCACAGTGTGAAAGGGAGAGCTAGTAATGGTGAGTAAAGTTTGGCTGTGCACTAGAAATGTTCATGTCTGGATGGAAGGTAATGCAGACCTGGTCAAGATATGAGTGGTCTGAATTCTATTCCAGTGCCTAACTGACTCAATAGATTTGAAGGTCCAAAACTGATGAGATGATGGAAAATGTGGGCTATGTAGACTTAAGTAGAGTTTGAGCTATCTTAGTCTAATCCTGTTTGTGCCCAGGGTTTTCATGACATCATTACTACCTTTGCAAACATTGAAAAAATTTTTTTAAATTTAAAAATGTTTTAAAAAAACATTAAAAAAATTTTTTAAATTCTGGTTTTGTGGCTTAGTCTGCTTTTGAGAACTTTGCTTCTAGATTTGTCTTTTTTGTAGCTATCTAGTGAGAAAGATGAGTGGGTTTGATTTCATGTAATAAATAGAAATGGAACATATCCTCTCTTTTTGGATCATTGTATGCTATGTGAGTACTTTGCACTGTGTACTTCAGAACAACTTGAGAGGTACATCACCAGTGGAGAATTACAAAATCGTTTTGGTGTGAAGGGAAAGTTCATCTTTCTTAAGTGTCACTAAAATTGAGCTTGTGATCTTTTGGAAAAGTTGAGGAGATAGGAGGATTGATAGGATTTGTTTTGAAATCTTAATTGTAGTTGTTACCTGTCAGGCTGAAAAAGACCAGCTGTATTCATGTCTAGGAGTCTGCAATAATTTTCAGTATATTCCTTGTGTGCAAGGTGCTGAGGATCCCATCTGTCCTAGAGTTTGTTGAGAAGTAAACTCATTTTATAATGCCTTAACAGAAGTGATGGTGAAGAGCCCTTGTTTTGAGAGAAGAATAGTGGTATTTGAAATTGCTGACAGTACAGATACCACAAGTCTTTATATAATCCATACAAAATGAACTTTAATGACCCATTCTGTTATAAAGGTGGAAGCAGATTAAGGGAGATGTAATTCTGGAAAATAAACAAAGAAAGTAAAGGTTCATTTTGATGAACCTTCAGGTTTATTACTACCCTGTATCTTTTCCAGTGAATAACTTCTTTATCTTAATACTCCCATAATTCTATTTCTTGGACTTCCTTCTTGATAATTCATAGGCTAAGGGCTTTTTTGTTTGTCCCTTTCTTTAAATATTCTGTTTCTCAATACACACTCTTACCAAATCCTTTCT
Organism: Brachypteracias leptosomus; assembly: GCA_013401335.1. NCBI lineage: Eukaryota > Metazoa > Chordata > Aves > Coraciiformes > Brachypteraciidae > Brachypteracias > Brachypteracias leptosomus. The sequence goes on from VYZX01010501.1 coordinate 7,488, forward strand.
TTTATATATTATGTTGTTCGGGGTTTTTTTGAGAAAAATATGGAACTTGACATAGAATCAGCAGTAATTATAAATAAAGCTAAGGGAGTTCTGCTATTTGTGTCTCTGCCAGCCTCTTACTGCAGAGACATGCAGTATCTAGTTCTCCAGTATCTACAACAGGATAGTAGAAACATCTATCACTGCTAAAAGCTGCCAAAAGGAATCCCAAATTTTATCTAGGCAGCTTCCAAGCCAGTTCATTTGCAGCATACCTCTTTAGATGCTCTATTTTCTTAATTTGCTGCTACCTTTCTCATTTCCATCCTTGTTGTTTGAGAAAATGGGAAAAGAATTACTGACAGCATGTTGTAAGGGAGGCGACTCTTTGTGTAAAGACTATTGTGGTTTTTATCATGTTTGGGATCTATTGAAGCACTGAAATTACAGCATACTACGTAAATGCTTTTTCTTTGCAAACACTAAAAAAACCCCAACCAGATTTCAATTTTTGTGCCTCTTTTTCATGCAGAGGCTCTATGCTTGCATTCCACCCTGGCAGGAATTTTAGCACGCTGTTAGACTTCAGCATTAAGACAGGCTCAGAAATTTTTCAGGTTTTCCATTTCAGGAAGCATACTTAGAAAGAAATTGATTGAGAAAATGCTGTTCTTGCAATTGCTAAGATCTGTGCAGAAGCAGAGTATGTTTCTTTGCTGTTTGAAGGAGTGGTTGTGTTGATATTTTTCAGGATGACAGAGGGGCACCATAAAGCAAATACTTAGGTTTGAGGAGTGCATGCAGTCACATAGACTGTTTTTTACATAGTGTACAGAAGGGAAGAGGGATGGGATAAATGACAACTGCATTAAAGTGGAAGGTTCTTTGTTTCTTTATTTCCACGGGAGTAGGTTCTTCTAAAGGAACAAAAGAAATTGAGCATTTTTGGCGATCTTGTAAAGCAATCCAGATATTTAGAAAGAAAGTAAATTGTGGCTGAGTGCAAAATACTGAATAGAAGGTATTGTTGGTATTTCCTTCAATAAAGATTTTTGTTTCTTTAGTGTAGAAGTTCCTTTTATGTTATTTTGCTGGGTATGCATATTTACGTTCGTTGAAGTATTTCTTGATATATAAGCAGTCAGTATTGAGTTTACAGGGTTACTAGTTGAAATGTACTTTCAAGTGGCACATGGTTGGATTTCTGTTTGGACATTTAAGTTACGATGTAATGAGGTCTAAAGAGGTAGACTACAGACAAATGAGGATATTCTTTACACTGTGTTATTTTACTGCGTTAAAATAAATTATTTCCATTGATTTCCAAAACTGGAAGATCTTTTCCATGCATGGGAGATAAGCCTTCAAAACGATAAACAATATTTAATGATACAGTTAACTAGTACAAAGCATTGTTTGCAGTAATTAACCAGTTATCTTCTTGGAGTCTCTTGCCTGTAGACATAGGGTTTTTTAGATTTAATTTTTAAAAACAAAAGTGTAGTTGCTAAGTTGCAGATTCATGTCTCCTGTCAGCTTTGATGATTTGTCAAAAGACAGATTGTAGATGATTGATTCATGTCCATAGATTTAACACGGAGTAAATGCACAATAATATAGTTAATGAGGGAAGATTATTCCAAAAATTGTTAAATGTTTCTATTTAAATTTGATGGCATTATTTCTAGCTGGAAAAGCTATGAAATGCTACAGTTATCTGAATGAGTTACAAAGCAGTGTGCAAGAGAAAGCATGAAGAGATGTTACTCCAGGAATGACCCATGTATGGAGTTCTCACTGTATTTTAGCACCACAGGGTGGGGGCAGCCATATTTAAATTTTGCTCATTGAGCGTTTTGTTACAGACCTAGATGTGGCCATCAACTGCACTTGGACAGAGATACACCTCTCTAAGAATAACAGCCAGTTTTCAGAGAGAGGCTGAGCGTATGGGTACAATGTTTTTATTTGGACCTGCCAAACTAAGCAGCTGCGGGACATGTCACTTGTAGGTGGTCCTACATAATGATGTGAGGTTCAGAATAATAGTATGCTGGGTTCCAAATGCATTTTATAATTTTATTCATGCTTTCATTTTCCTCAAATCAATCTGTCATTAACCTGACAATCCAACTGTTAGTTCCCTGGTTAACCAAAAAGAGTGTCTTTCTATCACTTTTTGAAATACTCTTTTTTTCTTTGTTTTTAACCACATGTAACTTTATTAAGCAGCTGATAGTGTGACTTCTCAAACACAATGGCAGAATTGACAGCAAAGGGTGATGCTGTGACATAGAATAAGTAGTGGAGGGTGCAGACTCACTTAAGCAGAATTGCTCCCAGAGGCTCCATTGTGAAGCTATCCCCAGGAATTAATATGTTGGAAACTTTGCTTATAGACGATCCAGATGGGTCTTAACTCTAATAAGCTTTAGCATTCTATGTTGTCTGAATTCTTCAAGGCAAGGTTAATGCTTGACAGAATTCCTCAGCAGTACATCACCAGCTTGAGTCCAGCATGGATCAGCATTAATTAAAAAGTTGCTCTTTGATGGCTTCTACTACATAATGGGTGTCCTTTGCTCTCTTGTGTCACTTCTTATTTTCTAGTGGCTGGCAGAATAAGCAGGGAGATCTAGAATGATACAATTTCTGGAAATTGAACTGTCTTTGAACACTAGGGAAGTTTTTAATTAAATTTAAACCTCAAAGTAGAGTGTTGGTAAATTGTCTGAGGTTGCTATTTTATAATAATTGTAAAGAAAGAGCTTTACACACTCGAAAGCGCTGCTGTTTTGTTATGTGTTAGACTTGTAAAGTCGCACTGGTGAAGACTGTTTAAGACCCAGTTGCGGTAAAGCGGGCTGGTGCCAGCTAGCAAGGCAGAGACTTTGCCTAGTGCTGACTGTTCTCTTTGTTAAGGAAATGACACTGCAGTGAGCTGTCGTTCCGCGGTAAAGGCTCACCGCGCTGGCCAGTTGCCTTTGAAGATGGCAGAGACTACTAGTCTGTTGAGACGTCCGCACTTCCTTCTAAAGGTTCTGAGCTGTTGGCAGAACATTTTACACGTCTTCACCGATGCAACAGTAGTGGTGTTAAGGCTGACTTCTAGAATGCAGCAGAGAGCGCTGGCGGTCGCAGAGCTAGAAGAGGGTTTTGCTACAAGTAAATAGCAACCAGCTCCGAGATAATGACCCGGCAGGAGCTCGCGTTCACCAAGCCGGCGTTCGCGCGGTTCGCTGCGGCGGGCCCGGCCNGCGGAGGGGCGGTGCTGCGCTTCCACCGACCGGGGGTGGGGGGGGGCTGGAGAGGCCGCCGCTGGAGGCTTTCGCGCGGAGGGGCGGCTAGCCCTCGGGCAGCGGAGCACCTGTGTTCCTGGAACTGCGGATGCCTCCCTCTGGGGCTGCTGCAGGTGGCGTGGCCGGAGCCAGACGAGCGTCTTCAGAGTCGCTTTCGCAGCTGGTTCGGCGTTACGCGCGTAGGCAGATCCGGTACCTGCAGCTCCCTGTTGCTGAGCGTGCTCTTGCCACAGCCCGCCTCCCAATGAAAATAGATCAACTGATACTGGCAGGTAAAGGTCTAGGTGGTGAGGAGGATGGAGAGCCCAAGCGGCATGCAGGCTGTGTCGCTGTGATTACACAGGTGCAGTCTGCAAACTCACTTTCTGCCACTACCTCGCCCCCCAAGTAAAGTGCTTTCCAGCGTCAGACTCCTAAAAGACAAAACTTGTGATTTGACACTAGGATCCTAAAAATACATGCCTAAGTTTAGATTAGCAAATATGTTTAAATTTGCTTTGTTGTTCGACTTTCAGGGTCCTTAAAGTTTGTAGGAGCTTCTGTTGAAATGGGAGTAAGCTGGTCCTCTCTCCTCTTCCTTATTACTATACATCTATACAACAGCACGTGTTCCCAAACGAATGGGAAAGGGAGGTGGAGTATACCCTGGGTGCTGTACTAATTAATACATTTAAGCATTTTTTTTTCATGTGAGTAAAGGCTCATCTGTATTACTTGCTAAGCCAAACTGATCTGAGCCACTAGTAAACTAACCTAAAACATAGAATGCTTTGGGTTGGAAGGGACCCTAAAGATGTAGTTCCAACCCCCTTGCCGTGGGCAGGGATACCTCCCACTAGAGCAGGTTGCTCAAGGCCCCATCCAGCCTGCCTTGAATAAATTCAATGATGAAGCACCCACAATTTTCCTGGGCAACCTGTGCCAGTGTCTCACCACCCTTTGAGTGAAGAAATATTTCAGTGCAGTTAATAGGATGAAAACTATTTTTAAACTGGCATAACAGGAGCAACAGTGTTTTTCTGAAGTAGATCAGGTCAGGACTGTGGAAGGATATAATCCAATGAAGAAAATTAATAAGAAAAGCTAATATTCATCACAGCACATTTTTAAATCATATGGTATGTGAGAATTCATGAATATAAATTTTGGTGTTAACCAACAATGGAGAGCCACAGAGGTATGCATGGGGGAATATGTGTGCATATGCAAATAGTGCGATAATATAAATTTTACCTGTGCATAAACTGAGGCTAAGATGCTTAACTTTCACAAGGTTGTCTGTGCAGCATTTATGTTAGTGTGAGATTCTGCTTTAAGTGCTTCATACAAAGCAGATTACAAGTATGATATGAAGTAGAAATGTGATATTAAGTATTTAGCTTGAGAAGAAGCAGAGATTAGCTATTGGGTATAATTTTGATTTTTGAAAGGACTGCTAGTGTGTCTGAAAGTTAGGTATGCTTTAGGTACTTCGAACTGGAATGCAAATGGGTGAGAGTACTAATATTAAAACACTATTGTTTTAATTAGTATTTTCCTCAGATATACTTCTATTTTTAAGTAGCAAGAGTGGTGTTGGAAAAATACTTTTGATACCAAAGGGTGTGGTTTGTGATGAGACAATGTATTTCCTTAAATTACTGGAATGTAGTCTGTGAAGAGGACTAGAGCATAAACATTTCAGGTTCACAAACTGTCCTTTATGCTTTTTCTGTGATTTCCATCTATATTGTGTGGTCTAAGAAAATAGATTATTTCTCTCACTGAACTCACTTGCTCTTGATGTTCTCCTCTGCATTGTTTGATTAATATACCCTGCCTTGCTACATCTGTGAGTCTTTGTACCCTTAGTAGGGATGGATCTTAGGTATTTGGACTGGAATGGAGTTCTACAGGTTCACCTTAAAAAGCATGCATGGATATCATGTCTTTCTTTTTCACCTCTACTGCCATAGATGTCTGTGACCGTGGGATTGCACTGGAGACTGGCTGTGGTATTGTGTTAAATTCCCAAGACCTGATGAACGGTGTGAAACCACTGCGAGTTTCCTTGCAGAATGTGATTGTGCTATCTCCTTGTTACTTTGTGTATGCTGTTGGCTACTGTCTGCATGCTTATCATTGTGTCTCTCGTGCAATGACAGAACTGTGAAACAGCCCTGTGGCCAGCAAAGCTGATGAAATGAGGAATGTTTGAGTATGTTGGAGTGCCCTCCTAAAGACAGGTATTTTATGACTTGTCATTATGGGTATGCTAAAAAAAAAATAATATCTAATAAGCATACTGTGATTGCTTAGATCAGATGTTTTTGTTGAGAATCTGGAATAGAGGATATATTCATGTGATAGAGAATATAGTTTTGTAGATGTAACATCAGTTGTGAAGAGCTTTGTATTTGCAAGTACAGCTAAATCATAAGTTTGGGGATCAGATGGTCTCCTTTGACATCCTCTCTGTCATGAACATCAGGGAGTCTTTATGGACAACCTTTCTTTGGGCTAATTGGCCTCTAGAACTTTGCCAGAAGCAATGTTGAGTACACCTGGCAGAGTGTGCAGGACAATCATCTTTTCCATACTGAGGAAAAAAAAGATTTGTATGGTAGAGCCCAAACTGAACCCTGCATCTCACTTTGTCATTTGTTTTCTTGTGACTCTAGTTGGTAAATGTTACTGCAGTAGTCATTGCTGGGATGCATCTTAATAATCTTGTTTAACATCAGACCAGTGTATCTGGTCTGCTCTTAATTCTGCCAACATATTTTGGACATTACTCTCCAGGCTCCTTAACTGGGCTGCCAAGCATATACCTTAATATACATTTTGCTTTTTTGGATTTCTAAATTAATGGCTTTCATGACATGTCCTCCTTTAAATTGATAAGGCATATTTTGTTACACTAGTGCATTTGTGTGTTGTATACCTGTATCCATTTCTTAGTTCTACAATGTTTGGTTTTGAATACTTTTTTCATATTTTATTTTTAGAAGCTTTTTGTTAGCTACTGACTGTTACCTCTGCACCATTAATATGCTTAAATCTCAGCATGCTTTTCCTGGTAGTCGACTTTCACTCAGCTGAAATATCACCTAATTAAGGTATAAGACATAGTTTGTTTGTGTGCAGATAGTTCTAAAATGCCTTCATAACTTCATGGGTTTATTCTGCAGGTAATTTATGAGATGGAATTTTCCTCTAGTTTAATACATTTTAAGGTTTGCTTTGCCATAAGGCAGAAAGTAGATCAATTTTCTAAATCTCAGATTGCTTTTCCTCTTGCTTTGTGGAGCTATCACATGACTGATGAGTTTCTAAGAATTATCCAGACAGAGATGGTTCTGTTCAAATCACAGTAGGCCAGATATGCTTTGTGGTAACTTTCTAATTTGTATTGTATTTGTGTTTGGAGTTGGCCTGCTGTCTAATGCACAAAACAGGGACCTGTCTTTCCCAAGATTTGAAAAGGTTTATTGTGCTAGTGACTGTTGTTGGATATATTTATTTATTTTTACCCTCTCCTTGAATTGTCATCTTACATGCATTTCTTCATTTGATCAAAAACTGAATTTCAGAGCTTAGCAACAGCAAAATCTCTCTTGACTTCCATTTCCATAAGATTCTGCCACCAGTACTGACGGTTACAAGTGTTCATTGATTGAAATTGCTTTTATAGTGGTTTCTAAGGCAACTAGCACACCTAGCCACAAAAATGAATTTTGAAGAACTAAAGTGGCGCACAAAGAACATGCTAGCACTACCATGTTTACCTGATTTTTCTGTAAAAGTAAGAAAAATAATAGAAAACCTTAAAATACATTGCAAATGGGGCATTCCATGTGTTCCATGAAGTGTCTGCCAAATTTCATGTGTATCTCAAAATGCAGTAACTCTAAAAATTGCATTTGATGAACCATTACTTTTTAAGTTTTAGCTGAACTTTCCAAATTCTCTCCGAGGTGTGTGAAGAAGCAAAGGATCGCTTTCAGGCTGTACGAAATTCAATTTGGGAACTCTTCATTTTATCTGGAAGGGAAAAGAAAATCTGATGTCTTTATTCTTGTCTGTCTAGATGCTAATCTTGAAATACTTTTCTTTTATGTTACCCAGTCTTAATTACTGCAGAGAAAATTTGTTAGCCAGATTTATATGTTTTCTTCTGAAAGAAAAGATGAGAACTCACGAGTAATAGCTTCAAATTTTTTTCTTTACCACAAATAATAGCGAAGTCAAGTTTTTCTTTATACTTCCCTTTAGATAATGAAAAAGTGGAAGAAGATGATGCATTTGCAATAAAATGTAAATCATGCATGATTTCCTTGTAAATGGCATGTAGGAGCAGGGTGAAAAGAGACTATTCAAGTACACTTTGAACATGTCAATTACTGCTACAAAACCACATATTAGAAGGTGACTGTAACAGAAGTTGTTTGAGATGTGCAGCTCACAGGTACATTCAGTCTTCACTACTCTGGGGCCATCTTCTCTAATGGCTCAGGAGCTGGAAGTGTTGTGGCACGCTACAACTTCTGTGTGACAACATGGCAGTATTGCATGGCAAGGTTCATTCAAAGGTCCAACGGCAGTAGTGGTAGGTGTATAAAAGTATTGGATGTGAAGTTGTTGTGGGGTATGATCACTTAAGATTTGAAACTCCTCCTGATCTTCATTAAGCTTGTTTCCTTTTTGTCCAGTTCATAAGTCTCTGAAAATTCTCAGTGTCACAAATGTGAAAAGATATTTAGAGATGTACTGCCACAAACTAAAAATTCCAGCCTTGGGGTGTGCCTTTTTTTCAGGTAACACCTGAAGTAGCCCTACTCACTGAAACTGACTCTTCTTGTGGCTCATTTGTAATTTATGTATCTGAGTTTTTAATACCGTTTCTCTTCTCATTTTGTCTCCATCTACTTTCTGTCCTGCTGTGAGGAAAAAGGAAGAGTTGTTATTGTTACTTTCAATTACAGTACAAGCTGTTTGAACTGCAGGCTTTAATATTATTATTTTTTTAATCTCAATTATGGTAAGGCTCTGAAATACAACTACAAACAGCACATTGTAAGTAAGATCAAATTGTAGCTGCTTTGGTGACAAAGATTAGATCAGGATCCAAACCCAATTTCTTCTGGTATCAGAGACTTTTTCCATCTCTGCTGTGCAGATTCCTGATATAGGAACTTACTGTTTTCCTGGAATGTATTTCATGTTGATGCTCAGGAAAGTTAAGATTAATAACTGTCCCCAGTCGAACATAAGTTCATTGTACAGGCAACCACAGGCTGAAAGCTTGAGTCATTGTGTTTGTGTTTAGGTCATAATACTTCCAACTGAGCGATTGTTTTTGAGCTTGTAAAAATTGCATTTTTACATTGCAGTTCTTGTAGACAGATACAGTTTTTGTTCTTGTTATGGTACAGGCTGGGTTGTCAAGGTTTATGTTAAATTTGCATCTAAATCTTTATTTAGTTTATATTTGTAACACTTACATCCCCGTTGCAAAGGCAGGAGTCTTAGTGCTTATTGTTAGAGGATGTTTTTGCTATCTGTTTTGACCTCATGAAGCGCATAGTAATGTGCTTAATATGACATGATGGTTCGAGAATATATGTGATAATGTATGTATATTTTGAACTTCATATTCTAGGATTACTTGCTTCACAATTTTCTTTGTTAAGGTTGGTGGGGGGAAACCTATGAAATACACTTCTTTCCTTACACTTTTGAATTAAAGGAATTGTTTAGTTTCTCTTTGTGCGTAGACTGAAAAAAAGACTGAAAAAGTAGCAACACACTATGGGCTTAGTGAACATAATGCAGTTGTCTTATTTGAGGCATTAAGTTTATTGTAGGCTTTTCTTCCCTTAGATTAAACACAGACTTAAAATGTGGTTGTAAGCTACCACCTGCTTTGCAACTCTGATCGCATCATGACTAATATTCAGTTTAATCATAGGTTTTGCTTCCAGTCAGGACACTGACATTTCTTTTCCTTTGGGGGTAATAGGAAAGCCACACTGCAATGACTGCTAGAGATGGTATGCATTGTAAGGAGTGTTCCCTGCAGTAATGAGTTTTTATGTGCTGCGAACCTTGTTCAGCAGGAATATTTGTTAATGGCAGGGTATAGCGTTGCAGGAAATCTAAGGCTAGCTGACTTGTGTACACTGATGAAGCATTTCTGTTCCAGCTCCGTCTCTGAAGATCTGGGTTGCAGACGTGGAGAGTTTAGCAGAAAGCATTATGGATCTGTGGAGCTTGTAAGTTTGCATAGTCTGTCCTTTGATTTTAGCAACTTGTAATGCAGAACTCAAATTCTTTTCATTTCCAGGTAAAAAAATTGATCTAGCTTGGAAAATGTGCTTTCTAAGCTGGACTTGAAAGTTATAGGGTAATAAAAAGAGGTTTCAGAACAGATATATTAGATTTGTTCTAGGAAATTTTTTTGCTACCTTATTTATGAATACTTCATCAGAATGGGACAGGAAATGTTATATAAATATTGTGTTTACACCTAGATGGAAATGGGGCCCTTTTTTCCTTTTATAAGCTGAAGATCGCAAAATATTAGGGTAGTATTTGATGAAGTACTTGCAGTTAAGTGAGTTAAAAACTGTGTGCATGCTCGTGTGTGTACATATGTATGTGTGTATGTTATGTTATTTGTACATGCCTCAGAGTAGTGGGAGAGGCTTTAAAATTAAAAGAACTAATCAGAATATGGATATTAAAAACAATTCCCTAAAATTAATCTGTTGTTCTGCATTTTCTTCAAATAGTAAGTTGGGACTCC
>VYZX01010502.1:0-12057 GCA_013401335.1 Brachypteracias leptosomus
TATTAAAAGCAAACATGTAGTAGGAAATAACCTCCTGGCTTTCTTTAGCTTACTTATGGGTGACACCACCTCTTTCCATCTTGGAAGGCTCATTCAACATTTATATCTTCACCTTTGTACACCTGAAAGCAAAATCCCAATTTCATTCACTTCAAGGGGGTAGACAGAATGTTACTCAATGTATTTCCAGTATTGATTCACAAGGGTTCTCTGAATGGGCAAATAGTCAATTAGTAGCAAGAGGGAGACTAAGTACGGGAGCTCTCCATTAGTCATATCTAGAGACGTCCTGATATCACAAAGCATAAAAGGGTGAATTTTCTGCTAAAAGCACAGAGAAGCAAACCAGAGAGGAAGAAGCTACAGTAACTCCTGCCAAGGTTACTTTAAAGGCACACTTGATTCAGGACAAGAATTGTAGCATAGAACAGTTCTGAGAACCACGCAAATAGCAAGCTGGAAATTTATTCTAAAATTTAAAGAAGAAAGTTTAGTGTAACTCAAGTTTGGCAACAGAACATACATTTTAAAAAAATAAGAATTATTTCCATTCAACACTGAAGAACCAGAGATTTTCTACAGCTGCTGCTATCAGAAGACCCTTACCCATTCCAATATGGACAAGTAATACCAAACAGATATTGATGATACACCAAGACACAAAATAACAAGTGCAAGCCTAGCACAGAAAGTTGCCATCAGGGTCAGACTTGGAAGTAAAAAGAGCAAACATGTCTTAAATTAAAAGACAATGAGAAAGTGATGATCTATAGCTACATAGGATAGAGCTCACTGGTGCCTTGATGCAAACATACCACCCAATACTTATATCAATCTCCAGACATTAATAGAGGGAAAAAAACAAACAAAAACACCACCAAAATAACATCCAGACTTTTAAAGCACATTGTACCTCCTTGTTATGTTTCAACGGGGGGAAGAAAACACATAAACACACACATATATATAAAAACATGGTAAAATACCAAAAGAGCTTCATTCTTCACTGGCGGGACAAAGGCTCAAGTAACTGCAATGAACTGCTCAAATGATCTTTTTGAGATGTAATCATTTCTTAACCAGCAGAACAACAGGTTCCTGAGAGTTTAGCAATTGTTCCTGTAACCCACTGGTGAGCACAAGCTGTCATTCATTTTTATTTTTTTTTTAAATCCTCAGATTTCGTCATTATTTTATAGCTTGCTGGCCCTCTATTCCAAACAACATCCCCCAGACATCAAGCCAAAGGTTTGCCACAACACAGATTTTCAAGGTTCTGAGCTACCCAGTCAAGTTCTCTCTGCAGTGGGGGGTGGGTTTGGGAGGATTTTTGGGTGTTGTTTTTAAAGCATTAACCAGCTGTTTCACAATCACTGCAAGGAGTGATGTAATGTATAACTAAGTTCACACATGTTTTCAGATGAGAAAAGTAAACATATCAAAAAATTTGCATTTCCACATTGCTTAATCTATAAAGCTTCCTGATAACAATGACCAAGCATCACCACATTTACGTCATAAGCTGAAAAACCACAAGTGCAATGAGTTGTTTATCTCGAGGTCATGCAACAAGTTGTGTGGGTTTTTTTCCAAGTGCCTGGAGCATAATTCAAATATTGCGATACCAACGACATCTAAAGTCTTGCTCTGAATTAACAACATGCAATCTTTCCAGTCTCTTGTTGTCTGCTGAGAGCACGATCCTTTATCATCTTCAAAAATTAAATATATGACCTAATGAAACTATCTTTGGGATTTAATACAGAAAACGTGTTTAATTTCAAGCAGAAAGTCATAAACAAGAGGCCTCATTCATCAAAATCCCTCCCAGCCTTTGTTTCTAGTTAACATTTAATGTGCTTTAGAGCCTCGGAAAAGTCCCAGCAAGGCAAAGTGTGAATATAACTTATCAGGACTCTGAAGACTTCACTAAACATACACAGAAGTAATTACTTTCCACATCTTACTAAACTTGTACTTTGGGACAAAAGCTATGGAAGCAGTTATTTGGTAATTAGTGTAGGGAAGAGAGCAGGGCTCTCATTAATTGAAGCAAGCCTGTGTGGAGAGGAGTGACATACAATGAGAATACAAGTGGAGCCAGTGTCATTTTTCATACAGCTCAGACATGGGAAGAGAAGCATGCAGCTAGACAATAAAATTCAGCAATAAAAGACTAAGCCTATTCAACATGAAGAGAAGCAGGAAACCAGAATCAAATGACTTTTTCCAAGCAGAAGAACAAGCAGATAGGCTGTTTATAGAGCTGTGTTTAACAAAGCCAGGCCTGGAAGGTAAGCTGTGGTAAGCTGTGACAGTGAGCAAGGCTCATGGAAAAAGAAACTTATCCTCAAACACTCACGTTAGTCACCAAAAAATAACAGCACTGAGAATCCCAAAGTCTACAGTAGGGAAATTAGCATAATTATGAAAAAAAATATATATAACCAGAGGTACAGACTAAGTATGTTACAAGCCACATTTCTACTGACTTTCCAAAGGACATCTGGGATATAACAAGATGCCATCAATAATTCTAGCACCTCTCTACTGATCAGTACAATAAAATCCCAAGACTAGACACACCACTACCCGTCACCCACTGCACTCCTGCAATAGCACAAAACTTTGATGGAGATATTCAAAGAGCAACCAGGGCTGTTCCAGCAGGTCAGAGAGAACTTGGATTCCAAGTCTTCTTGCAAGAGCAGATGGGAACAGTCACCTTGGCCCTTTTCTAATCCAAATATTATTCAGACTCTCATCCGGGACCACACATTGCAACCCCCCCAACACCCAGAGACTGCCTATAAACACAAAAGCCCTAAACCCATATTCCCTTTACTCAGACATTGGGTTGTTTTATTTGCATCTCTGCCTCAGGAGAACTACTGACATTACCATACTCCATCCATGGGTCTCCACAAACATTTGCCTTCATTGAGTTATCCACATTTCACTCAATTCCTTTGATTTAAAGCCTTACCTCTGAAACAATTCCCTACTCCAGCCCTGGCCAGCCAACAAGTGCAGCCTTAAAACAGTTTTTCTACTGCCATCGTCTGAAAGCCTTCCATAGCTTCTGCCCTGAGTTCAGTTGAATTAAGCAGCAGGGAATATAAAATTTTCTGTGACTCAGTTTCCATGGTAAACACTGAACAAGAAAGGAGGAAGAGGTTTTCCTGATTAACCACAGATACAAGGGGTAAATCACAGCAAGTTCTCAAAAAAGAAAATAAAATGGATTTTACTTCACTAAAAACGTGTCCATATCTATTTTGTTCCCAGTAACAAGTGAACTTGTGCGTGGCATAAAAACAAACCCATAGTTCAAGTCTTACAAATAAAATACAGTAGAAATTAAATGTGCAGCCCAGACCAGTTTTAAGGTAAGCCAGTTTACTTCCTGATGACTCTTACTAGCTGGGAATTTGGCTCACAGAAATCTTTAAATGTGCAGATACCTTTAAGTTAATGCCATCATTGGGTAAAGTTTCTCATCTTAAGGGCTCACATTAGAAGGCAAGTAGCATAATTCAGTGGATAAAGGAGCAGTCAGAGGCAGGTCTATTAAGTTTCATGAAAATGAATGACCTTGGAGACATAAATTAGATTTCCTGCATCTCACTCCCAGTTTGTAAAAATGAGGATTAAGTGTTTAAGTCTCCTGCACTGACCTCATTAGAAGATCTCTAATGGAGACATTGCATCCCTTTTTGTACAAGATGTACCACCCTGGCACAGAGACACCAGGTACCAGGAGGAGACACAACTACTGTTAAGTCGTGGGTGTTTTGTGGTCTCTCCCATTTTAAATTTACTAAGAACAAGGAGCAAAGCAAAGCTTTCTTTGCAGAACCTTGTCTCAACCAGGGAACTTTTAAGCAACTTCAAAATAAGCTCATCCCTCTACTCCCACACTTTGAAGTTCCTTCCAGACTTCTTAGTTCATGCTTCAGTTCTAGATCATACTGAAGCACGATCACAGTGAAGCTGATGCACCTGAACAACAGGTCACATACCTGCATTAGAGCTATTACAGAGACAGAGGATGGGAAAACAAGTTGGAGAAGAATTAAAGGACAGGTAGAATTCCAGGAGACAGGTTAAGTTGTTATTGTGGGTGAGCAGCTTCCGAAGAACAGATGAGTGCTACTATTAAAAAAACAAACCACAACAAAACAAGCCACACACAGAGCAGAAGACAAGTTTTAAGAGTAAAGCAGCACCCTTCAAATCAAGTTTTCCAAGCTCAGAGCCACCCTTCAACTGCTGGTATAGGAAAAAAAGCATTTGATGTGTCTGCCCTATCACCATGAAGCATTTGCTTTGAAGAACCTTCCCACATGCCAAGTGCTCTTAATGCTCTTTGCTTCTTAATTCAAAGCAAATCTGAAGGTCCCGATTGCCTGGGCACCATGGTTTTTTTTTTACTAGGTATAATTTCTTGGAGAAATACAACCCTTAAAGCACTAGAATTCTATGATGTACCATCACTTTCTTCTTTCATATTCATGACACTTTTCATGTTAGCACGCATGAATGAATGAAGTCTCCTAAATCAAGGAACAGATAAAGGCATTTTAGCATCAACACTGTGTATTCTTGTCCCTTGTGGTTGTTGGTAGCAGCAGACTTATGTTACACACACACACTTGCTTAAGAAGATTCATTATCCTTAAGCACATATATTTAATAACTTTGATATTTAGCACAAAGTTTGTGATTCCCTAACATCCTTTAACACGTAGTTAATTACTGAGCTTGCCATTTTCTTTAAACCAGGAAATAAACCAGTTGCCACACAGCTGGCTGTGACAGAAACCATCATATTCTGCTTTAATTCTCTATTCTACCACACCAACAGACTCAAGACTAGATCATCCTGCTTTACATATGATAATTATGGGGTTGCATTGCTATAAGTGCTCAGGTTTAAAACAAAGTACAGTGTTAGGAGCTCTCCTTGGACCACAGGGATTTCAGTAGCAGCACAGAAAAGGCCTGTCTCTGGTATCACAAGCCCAACCCAACACCTCCAGTGCAACTTTAATGATAGAAATCTATTTTTCACTACACATTTTAGCTCTCCCACAGTCTATACATGCTTTAAAATGTTTCTCACTTAGAAAACTTGAAATCTCCCTTCACTACAGCTTCTACTGCCAGCATCACAAATATCTTCTGTGACAATATTTGCTAAAACCAGACAATTTGTCAGTGTATGTAATAGATGGGTGGTTATGGAGTGAGTAGTATACACTGGCTGCTGACTCAAGGTGTAAAGGCACAGATGAGGCCCCCATGAGCCACAGTCACTCTGTGTTAATTGCCCAGAGCCATTTAAAGGCTAGAAGTAAACAGGGCTGCTTGAAGTCACCTGTCCTTGAGGGAAAGAAAATCAGCATCTCTCCCATACACTGTCATTGTGTGAACACTTGCTGTGTATCTAACACTGCGTTACACAACTTACCCTACACTAAGTCAGTAATGTGCCCCTGACTCACACGAGGCACAAATACATACATATAAGTTACATGCATCACAAAATGCATCATCAACAACCTCCCTCACCCCCAGGTAGCTTTCCCCATCTGTTCCCCTACACACATTCAGACTACCCTGATTCCATGTACAGAAATCCGACTGTAGGATCAAGAGTTTAATATACAATACCTGCCTAAGAATTGAGTATATATCACTTGCAAGATATCTGAGATCAAATAAGATCATATTTGAGCTCCCTAAAATGAATTAGGTTACTCCAGGTAAGGATTCATTTGTTGGAGAATTGGTATTCACACACCAAGAGCTACGTTGAACCAAACAAAAGCTGCTTTCTACAATTTTACCAGTGATTTCTCACTAATAAGAAATCCTGCTCCTTCATGTTTTCATTCATTTTTAGCACAATACATAACAAGACTGTTCTCTCTCTGTATTTTAACCAACAGTTGTATCAGATGCCTGCTCCGGGACCAGCTGATCAGAGAATGCTTCCAAACAGCTCCATAAAAAGGAAGGAAGATCTGCAGGAAGATGGGCCGAGTGCCCAAGAACGTGCCTGTTTCCACCCCAAAAGAGCTGCCCACATGAAAAAGAGGAACATAAAGGAGAAACTGCTCATCACAGACAGAAATATTTATTAGCACTAGACGGCAGAACTTCCTTTCTCTTTCTTTAACCTGCTTTCTCAGAGAAAATAAGCTTCCCTAATTCACCTCACTTCCCCCTGCCCCCCTCCCCAGTTCCCTTATCCTCTCATTCCACGCCAGTGACTTGTGGTGCGTGATGAATTTCAAACCAGTCATCTCGGCAAGAACCAACATTCCTCAAAGTTTTGTGCAAACCAGCAGATGGATAGGAAAAAACTCTAATTAATTACATCCCCACAAAGGCATGGCCAGACAGGAACCAGCATTTTCAGTTTGGCTTGGCAGCCACTCCACAGGCACGTCCATGCTACTTGCCCATTCAACTGCTATGAAGGACAGGAGGAAAAGAGGAATAAACTGGCAACAGGGATGGAGGAGACACTTCAGGACTTAAACTCATCTCCTCAGAACTAAAAGAACATAAGCTTCATTAGTACTGATGGTCATAAAAACTAAGTTTACACCACAACCTCCACTGCATGCACTAGAAAAGACCACGTAACACCCATTATAAATCAGAAATCCTGTTTCATATTAGAAATAGGCCAACACTAATCCTCAGTACCAGAGATTCATGATAACATCGGTTTCTTTTTTTTTTTTAATATAGGTATGTAGATTAAATACACAGATTAACTGAGACCTCAAAATTAACGAGCACTCATTTTCTTCCACTTATCTTGAATCTTAAAACAGCCAACTAGCCTCTCATTCCTGTTCTGGGAGAAGAACAAAAGACAACCTACATGTTCAAAGAATCACCCATTTTTCAATAACTCAATCATGAACATTTACTTTGTAATCTATCAAATTTATGCAAAACCTAAACTGATCTACATTTGTAGAGCTGCACTTTTAACAGAATTAAGATGCCAAACACAAATGCAGCCCATTATGCCCAGAATTCAGAGAAACACCATCAGCTCCAATCCTCTGCAATTCATGCACACATTTCTCAGAATTTCACACAAAAAAAAAGGCCATCATTACTCCCTATTAGGCACAGAGGAAAAACTGATGTGTGTATCCAAGCCAGTTTCACTTTTCTCTAGGTCAAGGTACTATTCTGGATGCTCAGTGAACTAAACAGACATTTGTATTACACAAAAAAAAAACCCCAACACCTACTGAAACAGGAATAGTCAGCTAATATTTCAACTTGTTTGTGTGTTTTTTTCAGTCACTAACAGCAATTCCTTGCCCCAGCAGACTTTTAAATCAAAAGGAGCCAGCGTAGTATTCATATCTTGTTTGCTCCTTTGTTCATACATCAGCCTCTCTGAAAAGAGCAGTTGGGCACAGCTACCAACATTAGAAAAGCTTGTGTAAAATGCTGCTGGCAAGCCACATTCAGAGCACAATACTGCGTTGTAGATCCTGCTCCCCGGCACCTCCTATCACTCCAAGAAGTGACTAGATTTTTCCTCTTAGCAACTTGCTGGAAACACCATTTCCAAACTGCATCTAATCACACTCACCTCCTTCTGATCCCTTCCACACCACCCCTGCCAAGCTCACACACCTTCCCAGCTCCCTGCTGCAATAAACTAACATCAGCAGAGGACAAGCTTCATTTCAAGCAGCTTTAAAAAAAGCACACTAAATAAACAGGTCTCCAATCAATAGGGGGTTTGTTCTGTTTTGGTTCCAAGATAGTTTGGTTTTTGGGTTTTTTTAAAATATGCTGTATTTTAAGCCTAATGATTTAAATTTAAGCCTTGAGCTAAAGTCAGAGACTATGCATCCCTTGAAGTCAAACAGGATGATTTGTTTAGACTTCATGCAACTGAAATGCCTGCAATGTATTTCCATAGCAAAACCAGAGTGAAAAATAACTGGACCTTAAAAATAGTCTAAGCAGGATACCAGCCTGAAAAAAAAAAACAAAAAACTGCACACTACAAAGTTAGAGCTGCTTTATTTTTTAATGGTTAACTCCAATTCTGACCACTCCTTTTAAATTTATGTAGCTGCTCCCTCATTTCAGGATCACATAATAACAAATTGTTTTCCAGTTGTCATTATTTTTTAAGGGAGGAATTAAACAATTCAAGCACTGTATTCAGATGCCAATAACACAGAGCGAAACATGTTACTGAAGCTTCCAGTGTCCTTAAATATGGCACGTAATGAAATCAAAGCTACCCTCAGGCAATCTTAATGTAGGAACAGCTCTGCTGAGAGGATAACACAGGTTCTGCTGTGCCATTACACAGCCAGCAACACATACTTGCAAAATTCTATATGCTCACAGCACACCTTTTTCCTCCTGCTCCCAAAAGTGAAATAACTCCTTTATGGGCACAACATCTACCCAGTATGGCTGGGAAAGAGAGATGCATTTTGTAGTGATGACAGTAAATTTACAAATAGAGTGTTATTAAAAGAAGTCAATTATTAAACTGCAATATTGGAAAGCCATTTTTCTCACCTGAGCTATAATTGGCATCAGGAATTACACACACCACCTCTCTTCACATTCAAATGATGTTGGTTATTGCCTTTTCCTGCATCAGCATTGAATCTATACCCACAGCTCCACAGGATGAGCTTCTGCATGCAAACAAAACCCCCACGAAGGCAAAACAAACCCCTGGATGCAAAGAAGTCACTATTAGTTAATCCGCCTACGTAACTGCTCTTTAAGGCAGGTCTGTCTCTCCCAGCTCCACTCACCTTTCCTGCCTGAGAAATGATTCCTGTTTTGCACAGAGCTCTGAGTTATCCCTCTCTCAGTCACTCCACAGCACAAACTCACATGCCAAAGGGATCACAAAGCCACAGAGGGGCAGCATTAAATATTTTACTGTACCCCTCTGTGAACTCAAATCATAATTCATGCAGACAATAGCCTACAACAACGTTCACATTCTGACTGGCCACACCAAGCCATACCAGTGGTAGAAAAACACAAAAAAAGGGGTCCTCAGTTCAGAAGCAATCACCACATTTTATTCAGATAAGGAAACTGAAATCATTAGCTGACTTCAGTGTATAATCAGAGTGAAAGAGGTAAAACCAAAACTCAGAAGCCTCATGATTAAATTGTGACAGTCACTGCTGTCTATTCCCCAAAGGATCCAGCACACCAGCAATCTTTTCCTCAACACCCACATATTTTCTTACCCCCTTCTACACACATTGACATCACCAGCTAGTTGACAACTGACTATCAGTGAGCTAACTGACACTTGACAATGCCTCAGGAACCCAATAAACCCCCAAAACCCTCAAACTCTTGTGCAGCAGTTGCTCTTCTCCAGCTTCAAGCCCAGGCTGTAGTAGCCAGCCCTGTGAGGGAGCTGGACTTGATGACCCTGATGGGTCCTTGCCAACTCCAGATATATCAGGACTCTACAATGGCTTTCGGGTTTGTTTTGGGTTTTGGTTTTTTTTTTTTACTGATGCTGCTGTAAAAACAGAAATATTAATCATCACGAAAGGAAACCATGTATACACTGCAATTGACCTCTGCACACTTCCTTTTACTTTTGTCATCCCAGAGCATTTATCTGGAGTATCCTCCCCTGACAGCAGTTTTCCTGGCTCATGTGCCTCCAGACCAAACATCCCAAAGCTAATACACAAATCTAAAGTGGAGTCATTTTTATTTCAGGCCAGCTTAGGCTTTCATCTCAGGGGAGAAGGTAGAACATGAAACAAAGTTGAGGAGGGTTCAAAAGAGTGTACTTCCGAGTCTCACCTCATGTGCTCCCTCTCTATATATTCACATACAGACAGAGAAAGGAGCAGAGCCAGCACTGGGAGGGGAGGAGGAAAGAACACACTGAATGTTTGGGCTCCCTTTAGCTTCTAATTTACTGGTTTGCTTTTTTCTTTTGCAAGGTTACCAAAAAGCCATTCTGGGAAAGAAGGAAAGAGGTAAAAAATGCTTCCCATTCTCTACCTTTCACTTCTCTAAAGAAAAAGACACCGTGTTTGAGGCAGAGCCCGGTCCCAAGCACAGCAGAGTGCACAGCAAAGAACAATGAGCTCCCAAGCCTGGGCATTGTGTGCATCTACCTCCTCCTCCTCTTCCCTCCAGACCTCAGCAACCAACACAACTACTCTCAAAAATCACTCACCACCCAAACCAGGCCCCCCAAATCCACCCCAGTTCATAGTTTATGGCACAAACACAAGGGGTAAAACCAAGATGAGATGTATTTACCAGGAGTGCTTTTATTATTATAGAAATGCTTCCACCCCTCTTAACCACCATGGATTTCTCAATTGTAAGGGAGCAGTGGACAAAAAAAGCCCAAAACGTTTGCCTAAAACTACAATAAATATTATACGTGAATCAGAAATTTGACACACGCCTTTCACAACCAACATCTACTTCTTTTGACACAGTGTTCATTTTTAGCTGGTTAAAATCCATATTTAACAACAGGCATACTATTTGAATTATGCCACTTCAGGCTTGTTCTGAGAAAGCTTTTTTACTACATCACAACAGTAAGGACTAGGCTGAGTTCTTACTGAGGCTCCTCATTTCAGCTCCATTGGTGCACAAGCAAAATCCTATCTTTGATTTCAATAACTGGTCAACGTAACTCAGGAGTAAACAGACCTCAGACAGCAGCCTGCTGACTGCATAAAAAACTCCTGAGCTTCTAATCGCCAAGACAATTACTGCTTCAAGGGAAAACTCAGCATAAAAAGTCTGTAAATCAAAATAACTGCAATCAACGTGTAAAAATAAATCTAAGGGAAAAGACACTTCAACAATGAATCATGTTGTTGTTCGCTTCCCAGCAATTTCTTGAACAGCCAGTTTCAGCAATGAAGCTTCTCATGTTGTCTGCCTCCTACTACTTTTTGATGCCGGTCATCTCCTTTTCACACTTTAGAAAGAGAAATGGGAACAAAAAAAAAAAAGAAAAAAAAAAAGGAAAAAACCCCACCCCTTCCTATGCCACTGCAAATGTTATGATTAAATCCATTTGCATAAAATCTACATTTCACAATTCCGTACCCACACATGGAAATAAGTGCATCTTTCAAACACGTACACCGACTTCCTCCGGGTGTCTGAGTTCAATATTTCCCGATCTCACCTTTATTTCAAAGGTGAACAAGTTCAGCCCTCCCCTGAGCACCCCTCCTCTGCCGAGCATCACAGACGCGACTCTCTCTAGCGAGGAAAAACCCGAAAAACCCAAACAAACGCACAGACACAAAAAGGGACCCGGCACCCCACGGGTGCACCCTGGCACAGCAGGAGCTGGAACAAGTCTGGAGAGAGACTTTATCCCCCCAGCTTCACGCCCGCAGACACAATCCCCTCCGCGCCTTTCCCGCGTCAAGCCCCGGGCGTTCTCCCCGGGGTTCCCTCACCCAGCGCCTCCTCCTCCTCTTATCCCCCCGCACTCGTTAATAGCGAGCAGCAGAGAAATAAATAAACCCCCCTGCGCCGCACACACACGCACAAGGAAGGAGGGAAGGGCCTCACCCCCCGCCCCCGACTCGCCGCCACAACAAAACCCCGGTAAGTTCCCCCGCTCCGCGCCCACCTACCTCCGCGGTGCGCTACACCATCAACGGCGGCTCCGTCTCGCTGCCGGGACAAAGCGGCGGCGGCAACGGGGCCGCGGGGCGGGAGCGGGGAGGTGGCGGCGGCGGACGGGGGGAGAAGCTGTTCCCCTCTTGCCCGGGGCGGCGGCGACGGCGGTGAGCGGTGGGGTCCCCGCGCGGTGCCTCAGCAGCGGCAACCCAGGGGCATTTTAACGGGGAGACAAGGAGCGGGGCGGCGACCGGGCCGGGGCGGGGGATCGTGGGGAGGGGGGTGGAAGGAGGAGGAGAAGGAGGAGGAGGTGGGGCGGCGGCGGGCTGGGGTCCAGGCAGCCGAGCGCTGCTGCCTCCGCCTGCCTTCCCTCACGCACGCACGCACCGAACG
>VYZX01010502.1:12277-37091 GCA_013401335.1 Brachypteracias leptosomus
CCGCCCTGCAGCAGCTAAGGAATGGCTGGACCCCGCCGGGATGGCCCCGGGGCCGGGCGTTCCCACACACACCCCCCCACCAGCGGTGTGGGGCCGGATCACACAGACACGTACAGATTGTTCTGCGAGGGGGGGGAACAATTAAAGGCCGAGAGCATCGAGGGAGGGTTGTGTTCATGTCCTGCTGCCATGGCACGTTTGGCGAGAGGAAATGATGGGGAATGTGAGCCCCCACGACCACCCCGCAGCCCCCAGCATGGCCTGTCCTGGGCCCTGGCACTGCTGGTCCCAGCAGATAAGCAGCCATTGGCCATTCAGCCCAGCCCTGGCACCGCTGCTGGGTGGGCATCAACCATGCAGTCCAGCCCTGGCACCATTGGCAGGGGGGCATAGAATCATAGAATTGTCCGGGTTGGAAGGGACCTTAAAGATCATCTCGTTCCACCCCCCCTGCCATGGCAGGGACACCTCCCACTAGAGCAGTTGCTCACAGCCCCAGCCAGCCTGGCCTTCCAAATGTCCAGGGATGGGGCTTCCAGCCCCTCTCTGGGCAACCTGGGCCAGTGTCTCCCCACCCTCCTGGGCCAGAACTTCTTCCTAACATCTCATCTCAATCTCCCCACCTCCAGTTTTGATCCATTCCCCCCAGTCCTAGCACTACCCGACATCCTAAAAGGTCCCTCCCCAGCTTTCTTGTCGCCTGTTTAAGATCCTGGAAGGCCACAATAAGGACCCCTGGGAGCCTTCTCTTCTCCAGACTGAACAACTCCAACTCTCTCAGTCTGTCCTCATAGGAGAGGTGCTCCAGCCCCAGAGCCCAGCCCTGGCAGGTGGCCATCAGCCCTGGTAGCCCCAGGAGGGCTGGTGCAATGCTGCCACGTCCCCGCCGTTGCTCGGGTTCATTAGTCAATGGCATCGTCTCCTCCCACCCTGGCCCCACGGTCCTACGTGTTCAACGTGTGTTCTGCAAGGGTTTCTTCCTCCTTGTCTTGTTCTCATGAATAAGTAAAGAGTTTTCAGCATCATGAGTAAATGTGTTTGAAGTGTCTTCAATGAGAGACAAGGTGCAATGTTTTATGGCTCTGTCAGAAGCTTTTGGCTGCGGGTCCATCAGACCTTCTAGGTCCATGCTCTGTGTTAGTCATATTAAGCCACTGCTGCTGGTGTTGTGCAGAAAGTTGGGATTATGCATAAGTGCATTGCTAGATAAAAAGCTGATGCTGCTTCTCTGTGCAGCGAGGAAGTTGTTACAACAGCAGAATTCCAAATTACCGAGCAGCAATTAATAAAATACTTGGTCACTTAGGAGATTTTTAAGCTGCTTTATCTCTGAGGTAGAAAAGGGAGCGTGAAGGTACCGGTGCCAAAAATAGAGCAAACCTGTTATTTAACATTAACCTCACCTTTAAGCTGCAGAACACGGGCCAGCAAAATATATCACATGGTGGGAAAGAAAGTCACACGTTCTTCCTGAGGATCTGAGGAATTTCATGCGGAATTATATCTGCTTTTTGAAAAAGCACCAGGATGTGTCAGGAGAGATTTTGCCCTCAATTACACTCGTGTAACCCCAACTGTTTGCTGTCTCTGTAAACTGTCTCCGTGGCTGATTCTGGTGGCATCACAGGAGATCAGTTGGAGGCTGTTAACATGATTGCCTTGAGCAGAGGGACGTGGGAGCTGTTTTCACCAAAGAGAAAGGCACACGCGAGGAGATCTGAGGTCTGGGCATCAGAGGAATTCCATTCTTTGCCCTGAGCACACAGGACAAATTTATCCCGAGCATAACTTCAGGGACGTTACCACCAGAGGTTGAGACACAGAGTTGATTGTGTTCTAATAACTAATTTAGATAAGGGTCTGAGAACGCACATCAGTTAAATGTCTGACACAGCCATTTTGGAGCCTACACTTAAGCTGTCCTTGATAGGGGCTGATTCCATCTCTCCTATTTTCTCTGCTAATTACAATTTCATGTTCCTTGCTCCCTGGCTGTATGCATTAAAAGCTGGATGACTTGCCACAATGGCAGCTTTGCCTTCAGCCTTCTCCAGTCCCTGTCCCTGTGATGGCAAAAATCTCCTCCCTCTCTCCTCTCCTGCTGCCCTCCCGGTGATCACGTCACCACACAGGGATTAGAAGCATTTATTCACAACATCCTGACATTGTGTTTTGTTGTGGTTTTAGGGGGAATTTCCTCCTATGTTGTATAACTAACATCTGTGTACCCCTGAAATTGATCCAAGTGGGACTGCAGAAGTAGGTGATTCACAGCCAGTTACAGGGACATACCCACATCTCATACCACGCACAAGTGATCCAATTATAAGTTTGCTTCTTAACCAAAGGATTGTGGCAGGAATAGCACTTGAAGCTGCTTTTTTTTGGCCTTTTTTTTTCTCCAAAGATGCAGCCCTCCCTGTGAACAAAGCCCCAGAGGTTGGGCTGTAATCTTTGCCCAGTTAAAGTAGCACCAGGTTCAGTTAACACAAGGAAGACCCAAATGCTGCAGAGAGATCATTGCTCCTCTGGCTGCTGGCTGCAGATTTTCATGGTTCACATCCCAGAGGAGAGAGATTGATGGTGGGATGACTGGGCACGTTCTACGTGTAAAATATTTTATGTACATATAGATTGTCTATATGAGACACTGGCAGGTCCCTAACAAGGCAGTTCCTGACATCTTCACAACGTTTCGTGCTTCTACCCCCCCAGCATTCCTGGGAGGTATAAAATTGCTGATGCAGAGAAAGGCTAATTGGCCAAATCCACAAAGAGACTTAAATTCCAACATGCCACATAAGGTATCTACACACAAAATGTTAATCCTCAAAATCCTCCTCCTTACCCCTGGATATTTCTGAAGATCTGAGGCAGCAACATTTCTCCTACCTGGGGATCCTGGATCTGGAACAAACGAGGTCACAGCAGAGTCCCATCAGCATCACAACCCCCTGGCAGGGCTGCCTGTCCCCAGTGCACATGTAGGTGTCCATCACAGAATCATAGAATTTTCAAGGTTGGAAAGGGACCTCAAAGATCATCTCGTTCCACCCCCCCTGCCATGGGCAGGGACACCTCCCACTAGAGCAGTTGCTCCCAGCCCCAGCCAGCCTGGCTTTCCAAATGTCCAGGGATGGGGCTTCCAGCACCTCTCTGGGCAACCTGGGCCAGTGTCTCCCCACCCTCCTGGGCAACAACTTCTTCCTAACATCTCATCTCAATCTCCCCACCTCTAGTTTGGATCCATTCCCCCCAGTCCTACCACTACCCGACAGCCTCAAAAGTCCCTCCCCAGCTTTCTTGGAGCTGGTTTAGCCAAGAGCACCCTCAGGTGCTCCACGAGCTCTGCTGAAGGCTGCGAGGTGCCTTCCAGGTTAGTAAGAAACCTACTGAGTTGTCCCTGCCTCGAATGCTGCTCTCCCACCACCCACCCTCTCACACACCTCCTGTCCCAGGCTCTTCTCCCAGCTCCTCTCCAGATCCTTCAGCTATAGAGTTCTGCTGGTCAAGCCTCTGACACCCCCCGAGTCCAGGACACAGCAAAATGTTCAGTGTTATTCTCATGTCACGGAAAGATCACACCGTGTCCTGTCCCCATCCCATCTTCATTACAAACAAAACCATAGGGACAGAACACAAGCAGTGATGTAAAAGGAAAATCACCCTCAGACAAAACAGGTCATCAATGAGCCAAGAGTTAAAATATTTTGTGGTGGCTTTGCTGCCAAACTCAGATAACATTTACGTGGGTAGGGAAAAGCAGCTGTAGTGCACCCAGCAGACTCCACAATCATCCTAGGGGGGAATAAACACACTTATATAATAATGATGTGAAGCATTTATCAATATATCAGTGTGATGCAAGAAGAATCCTTACCGTGGGTGCAGGAGGATCCTGCAGACACCTTGTGACTCCTTCCAGCTGCTGATTCCTTTCCTGCATGTGCATGAAGCTTTTCTGGCACTTCCCTTTTGCTGCTGGATTTACTGTCAGGGTGTTGCAGAAACCATGAACTTCCCAGTTCAGCCAGTAGCCCTGGAGGTTTATTACATATATAACTGACTTACAGCTGACCTAAAGTGTTTTTAATTTGTACTTTTAGATAACAGTTCTTTCTTTCTCCCTTTGCATCTATTATATCTGACACCAATATATTATAATATACTATATATATTATATAGTATGTATTATATATATATTATATAGTGTGTATTATATATATTACATATAATAGATACATTATATATTTTATATATCATTATATATTATATTGTACATCATTATATATATGTAACATATTATTATATATTGTATATATTATATATTTTATATATATATTATATCTGACATCTAGAAGTCAATGTACATACTATATTTAACTTTTTCTAACTCTCTTTGTTTTAACCTGGCTCTTTTTTGTTAATAACTTATCACTTTGCCAACTGAACCAACCAAAAAATCTATGAGCAGATATTTAACTAGGAACCATGAAGCCAAACCCCACCAAATACTGACAGTTCTGTGAACACACTTCAACCCAACCAGTTAAAAAAAAAAAAAAAAACAAACCTCCCTTATTTTAATCTACAGTGATGAAATTCCAACCCAGCCCTTGACCATGACAGATGAGTCAGGTTCTAACCTCAGCAATGCAGTAAAAACTCAGCTCTAATGAAACGGGCAAATGTCAATACAGCGATTAGCTGGGGAGATAATATTCTGAGAGGCTTTTACAGATGACCTAACTCCACTCACAAAAAGGGATTATATTCTTCCTCTCCCTTTGTAATATCTGAATACCAGCCCTGTCGCTGGAAACTCTTTGCTTTGGGTGTTTCTCTGGTTTGTTTACTGCAGGAAAAATCAGGAATTCCTGAAAATCAGGAATTTAAACCCTCATTTTCACACCTATTACTAGAGAACTTTTGGGGAGGCTCCCACCACTTGAAGGACAAAGCCCTGGGTGGTTGTGAACTCCTCCTGCACACACTTAGCCCTGTTTAAAACCTCCTGTATGCACCACAATGAAAGCAAAAGAAATGTAGATGAGATTTAAATCAATCTGAGCATATTCACACGTTCAAGTGCACACAATATTCTAGTGGCTCAAAAAATAAAAAATCATGTTATTTGTTAATCTGATGCAACTTTTGGGATGATGGAGAAACAAGTTACCAACAGGAGAAGCTGAAGAGAGCAGTTGGTGGGTGGCAGTGACCACAGGGTGGTGTGGGACAGACACTTCATGTCCCATGGGGCCAATGGAAGAGGAAGTTCCTGGTTATTTTATTTCTCCTGGGCTGAGAACATGCCCAGTGTGGAGATCCCAGCAGTGGTGCCTCCACCCTGGTGGCTTCTGCACCGTCAGGCTCCTAAGTCGCCTTTGAATCCATTTTCTGTGCTCTAAAAAAGGGTCTTGCCTCCATCTTTGAATATAGCTCAATAATTATCTTTGCACACAGCTCAATAATTCTCTTTGCTGTGAAGTTTTGCATACACTGATAGCACACACATACCCTGAAATGGCTGGGTTTGAGATTCTAAAACATCCCAGAAATTTAAAATCTTCTAAATTAGTTTCCTCAGGACAAAAAAAAAAAAAAAAATATAAAAAAATCTTTTTATCTTTTAAAGGTTTTCCATTTCCCTGACTCAGACCATTTCCTAGTGGGTTCTGCATAATGAATATTAGCAGAGGTTGGCTTACCACAGTGTCTAGTGAGACTCATTTATCAAAGCCCAGGATGTGAGCCATGCAAAGGGGGGGGGGAAAATCCCGTTGAAAAACGAACAGAAAAAATTCAGCCCTAACAATCGTTCCTCTCATTTTTGTGTGTACTTGGGCATGTTCCAGGGCACGCAGCGAGGAGACAAAATGGCCATCTGCAGAACATGAGATGTACCTAAGGAGAGGTTTGTACACCTTGAAAGTCACCAGAGCTGGAGCTGCAGATGACTAATGACAGCCCTTCCTCAGCAGTGGCATTAATTGCATCACCCCTTGGTGCTGCTTTCTGCATCCTGCCTGGACCTGGGGAGAGTTACAAGGTAATTAATTCTGTGATTTACATGCCTAGATAAAATCTGGGAAGTAAAGAAAAATCAAGCGAATTTCCTTTCAACCCACAGCACAGTAATAACATCACAAATAAAATAGTCTTTTTAAGCAGAATATAGTAAAAAGGATCCTAAGCACCAGAGTTTTGGTGCCTTATGACTTTCAAGTATTGTAGCCTCGTGTCTGAGAAGTAGCAGCCCCTGGACATCAAGCTGGAGCTGAGTATGTGAATATCCACACTCAGGATACACAGGAATATTTAGATTTACTTCTGCAGCCACACAGAGCAGCCAGAGATGCCTCAATCTGCTGCTTTCTGATTAAAAAGTACCAGTTCTGCCTAAGGTCACATCCTGCAGGTGCACAAAGGTGCTTGGACAAGGTGCCTGGTGTAAACCACAGCTGGATCCAACAGCCACAGTGGGTGCAGCTCCAATTTCAGCTGAATCCTCGGATTTCTGTAAAAGGGTTTCCCTGTCAGCCACAAGCTGGGCACACGCACAGAATTAGCTCATTCCTACATTTCTCACAGTTAACATCAATTGATGGCTCATAATAGAAGCATAAGTAAAAACCAGGTGAATCCGAAGCTACAGCCTGGGAAGCCCCCAGCACCCCAAGAGCAGGATGGTCACACAGAAAGGGAGCTGTGGGGTGCCAGCCCTGGGCTGGAGACACAGGGTCTGGCTCACCCAGGCAGAAAAGCAGCTCCCACATGCAGCCGAGAGCAGGCGGCGATGGGAGGGGATTCAGATGTTCCCAACACCTGCTGCCAAGGCTGCTGAGCTGTGAGCACATCCAACTGCTGCCTGGAGAGCCTCAATTCCCCTATTCTGGGGAGAAACCCCATTTTCCTGACAGCTGCCCAGCCCCATGATGGCTGGGAAGGTTCTGGGGGAGCAAGAAGGCTCATGCTGCCAGCACGGCAGGACCACAACCAAAAGGGGACTCCAAAGGAGACGTGGTGTAGACATCTCTGTGCCTCTGATGAAAACTCAGAGCCAAGGAAGATTAGTCCCCAAAGCTGTAATGTCTAGATCCCAAGGCCTGTATGGTTTCTGGTTGGCCAAAGGTTTGCTCTGATTTTTTAAGCCCCCCTCTCCTGCTAACATGAACACCTCATCTATGCACTCACTGTGTTTCCACCATAAATTCGCTGCTTCTCCTTTAGTGCAGGAAGAGGTAAATGGATTTTCAAGCCTCTCCCCTCGTCCTCAGTGACTGGCTTCACTTTCAACTGCTACAAATGGCCAGAGCCTTCAAGGGAGAGGGAGATGGATTGATTGCAGATTTGCATTTGTGTCCTTCCCCCTGCAAATCTGCTCCTCCAGGAGGAGGTTTCTGGCTCTCTCCTTCCCATTGTAGCTGCTCTTTCCCTGGTGTTCCAACACTGCTACCTTTGATGGTACATTTGAATGTATTTTTTTTAAAAGGGGAGAAAAAAATAGCGACAAGAAAAGGGAAAATTTCCATTTCAAGCACCATCTCTTTTTTTTTCCCCTCAGCACTTGTTATCTTCAAAGCACTGTACAAAAATCTACTGATAAATTCTCCCACCCTTCTGGAAGGTGTCACCCATCCCACGGGCCAGGTGAGACAAGAGAGCAATAGGGAACAGGAACAACATATCTGAGGGCTCAGAAATGATGTGGGGCTGAGGAGAGCTCACAACCTCCTGGCACCTGCGTGGGGACTCCACTGGAGAAGCCTCTTCTCACCATTCTTCATCCTGAAGAGCTGAGCAAGATTTGAGTTGTTGTTAAGTAATAGAGAATCCTCTCTGCCTTCCTCAAGACATAAACCTCCCCTGTTTAGAGACTGGAGACAGGTTGAGGTTGTAGATACCTACAAGCAGCTGCTCCCTGGGTTTTGATGGGACAGGAGAGTTTTAGGCTCTGCATTCAGCTATTCCTCCTGTCAGGGATTTTATGGCCTACATAAAAGCCACGATACGCATCTTTCAATCACTGTTTATTGCAGGAGATGAGAGGAGAACCTGAGTACTACAGAGCATAAAACCCCCGGGTTGGGGCTTATTTCAAGCAGTGCAGTAAAAAGGATCAGGCAGCTTTGCAAGGGAAGAGCAGCACAGCAGCCAGGGAGCTTTTCTTCCCTGGCTTTTGTTTGCAGACTTGCTTCAATGAGGAGACAAATCAACAACTAAACTAGTGGGGAAGCAGGAGCACATCCTGGAACCTGCCTGCACAAAAGCCCTGCAGCTCCACTTTAATTAGCAAGCAGGGTTTTGTCACCTACCCTCCAAAATACTGACATAGGAGCTTTAGCACACAGGGGGTTTTTTCAGCATCTCCTTGATTTTTGCATGTACTCATAATAATGCATGTGAGACATGGTTGGCATTAGGATTCTGATGCAAAAATCCCCAAGCCCAGCCTAGCCTCATGTTCACCCACCAGCTGGTGCCTCTGGAGCAATGGCAAGGCTGGGACATCATCAGGGCTCCATTCAGCACAGCCACACAACACTAAAACCTACAAGGACTCTGGTCAAAGGGAGAGAGGAGCAAACAGAGCACAAATATATCTTTCTCCCAGCAAAACCCCAGCCCTCTTCCCTTCTTGGTGTAACCAGTGTTTGGGGAGAAAGCAGCCTCAGATTCACACACTTGCAGAGCTGAACAGAACTCCCTCATTCTCAGGTTACTCTTTGGATGACTGGATTAACCTCATACATTTGTTACACTGCTAAAATTGCTGGTTGCTGACAGCTGGCATCAATGAGGGGAGATGCTGAACCAGTGTTTAACTTACCTGGGCTGCAAGCAGAGCCAAGAAGGAGGCTCAGCCCCATCAGAAGCACGAGGTGATGGTCCAGGGATGGTGTCTCCACTGCACACTCTTATCAGCAAGGTGTCACTTGGCCTGGGCTTTGTCCAAGGTTTTTATTTGGCAGAACTAATTCCTATTTCTTTCCTCTCCTGTAACTTAAGCCTGTATCTGCCACCCTGGCTGATTAAACATCTGTGTTTCTAGACAGAGCTGAGCCTCTGAATCATATTATAGACACGAGATTTCACTACACACAAGGAGGTGACCTGAGCCTTGCAATTGTCTTCCTTATAGTTTTATTGTGTATCTCCTGTTTTTATCATCCCAGTTCTCACTCAACTCTTTTTCTTCCTCCCTGCCTCAGTTCTCTTCCTTGGTTTCTGTTTGTTTTTCCCTTCTATTTTACCTTCAGCTTTTCCTAGCAGACTTGAGTGCAGCTGGTCTGGCTTCATTTCTTCTCCTCTTCCTCCACACCCCACACTTCCAGTGTCTGTGACTGGAGCACAAAGTACACGTAGAACATGTCAGACCTGATAGCACTTCAGTCCCTCCTGGGGACCAAAAGAGGGACACAAACAGGTATCTCTGTCACTGCAGGAATGACCAAACCTGGACTCCCCAGGACAGGACAGCTTGAGCCCCATCCTGCTGACCCCAGGACTCATGCAGGGAGAGGCTGTGTTCCCATGTGCTCAGAGAGGAGCAGGGCTCTTGCATTTTATTCTCACACCCTCCCACAGCACCTATCTACAAGGAAATCTTTTCACCCAGCAATACAAAGAGAACAGTAATAAAAAGCTTTCCAAGGGAGTGGTGGGACTAAGCTGGTGCCTGGCACAGTTCTTGAAATCCTGCTGTGAAAGGGAGCAGGAGGCCACAGCCCAAGATGCTGCTGCAGGGCAGGCAGGGCTGGCTGGTTGCCCAGCAGAGCTCCTCTCTCCCTGCATCCATCCACACCACAGCAGGAAAGCCAAATCTCCTCCTTGCAGCAGCACTCCCTCACCTGCTCTTGCTTGCCCTTTGTTCTGTTGGGGGCTTTGCCTCTCCACAAGGCTGCTGACACAAGTCTTTGTGTCTGTGGATGAGCCAGTGGGTGTTGATGCAGCACTAGAGTCAAGGAATTTCCTTCAAAGAAGGCAGCCCAGGGTTGGTACATGCCAGAGGCTCCCCCAGGACAATCACAGTGGCTGCTGGATGCACACACACAATGAGAAAGTGACTTCTCTGTGTGTGGGATGCTTGGAATTGTCCCATCAGGTGTGCCTGGGATAAGTAAACAGGAGGAAAAAAGGAACTGGGTGTGAAATTCTTAGAGGCAGCAAAATCTCCTACCTGGCAAGTGTCAAGATCTCACTGAGCTGAGCAGTTCCTGCAGGGACCAGGGTCAATCCACTGTACAACTGTCATTTTGTTTCTCTTTAAAATCAATGAACTAAGAAAAAAATTATATATAACTTGTAACATTTTTGAGTGACACAAAATACTGGGGAAGAAAGGTGAAGAGGATGAAACATGGACACAGCAACCCAGATCATCACCCCAGCCAGCACCACACTGTGGGTTCATGGAAAGTCAGGTCTGGGCTCGAGGGACAGGGCTGGTGATGTGACAGGGAGCTTCCAGCACTACTCACCTCAACTGGGAAGGGTCCAGTACTGCTCTGTTTGACACTGCTGCTGGAAGGGAGGGTCCAGTTTTGATGCCCAGGATACTAGAAAATGAGTGAAGAAGCTCCATGGGTGGTTCAAACTATCCAAAGGGTTGGAAAACAGGCCTTGCACTGCCTCAGTTTGACAGTGCAGGTGATGAACGCTGAGTTAATGCCTAGTGAGAAAGCCAAATGTGGACTCATTTGGTTTCTTATTGATTATAGATGAATGGCAACATTTCTTCCTGTCCAGAACAGTCTCTGAGACAGGGGCTGCATGAGACCCAGAAGCCACGATATTAGGAAATGAATACTGAGCAGGCTGGGCTACAAAGCAGAAAAGCTGCCTCTAACAAACCCAGCAATGGAGCCAGTGGGTAATGGGAGATCTCTCCCTCTCCAGCCCTTCCCATCACTCCATTATATAGCCTGTTACCTGAATAGCTCCCAAAAGGGCCACCTGCCTCTCCTCTCTGCTCATCAGTCACTTCTTCTGCCTGCTCCTTCCTTCAGATCCGCTTTTAAGGCTGCCTGCTATTCTCAGAATAGCCTCCCAGTCTGTGTTTGCTAAGCTGATGCCTTCTCCTGCTCCAAAGAGTGCCATCCCTGCAAATTATTACAGCAATAGACACTGGCTGTGCTGCATTTGCACTCTGCTATAAAGCACAGCCCTCGAGTAGGGGCTCCATGGGGACAATGCAGAAAGGTGAGGAGCTGTGCAGCAGGATCCAAGCCCTGATTAAAGAGCAGACACCATCTCCCCCCCTCTCCAGCCCTGCAGGTTCAGGTCTTGATTTTCAGCAATCAAATCTTGTTCCCTATTCACTGATCCCCCTCACTCCAAACACACACACAGTTCCCAATCAGTCACTTTTCTCTGACACGCTTTAAATTCTGATCTCCAAACCCCATCCCGTGTTCCAGCACTCACCCGTTCTGGGCTCTTTTCTTCCCTTTGCAAGGGACTCCTTTCACTGCTCCAGCCTCATTAGGTAGAGCCTGAATCCTCTGCAGCTGGAAGCACCTTGCTGATCTGGCCCAAATACTCTGATTTAACTGGAAAGCTTTACATGGCTCTGGTTTGATGGGACAGGTGAGCACAGCATCTGACATTGTGGGATTGATTTCCTGCTGTAGGAAGGAGCACAGAGTTCAACAGCACCTGACTCCAGCTTTGGCTTTACAGCCCAAGCAATGTTCTTGTAACCCTGTCATTCTGCAGGAAATTTCCTGATTATTTCAAGACATGACACATCTGGTAATTGTACCTTTAGCAGTTCTTCATCTTGCACTGACAAGGTGTGAACAGTAACAAATTAATACCTGGGCTCCCTTCACAGGGCCATGAACCAGCAGAAGGCTCTTCTGGCAGAGCTGGGACCAAACTACTCATCTGAACAGAGGATTCCAGGTCCTTTCTTCCCCTGCAGGTTTATGTGGCTGCTCCCAAGTACAGCAGCCCAGGAACCAGCCACTGCCCACGATTTCATAACTACCATTTAGGGTTTGGGGGATTTCTGGCAACCAATGACCTGATTTCCCAGCTCTTTTTGCTTCCCAGTGCTTATTAAAAGCCAAATCACCAGGCAGAAATAGAGGCCCAGCTAAGGTGGGGTGAAGCACCAGGTGGGAACATTGCTTCCTAATGTGGTTCTGCTAAAAACCTCTCTGAACCATTCTGCATCTATTACAAGCTTGCCTCTTTGACAGAAGAAAAATCCCTTGATAGGATTTATGTGTAATTAGCTGGTTTATTCATTTAACGGGTCTCATTCAGAGATCAGCTGGGTGTGAAAAGTGCTCCAGGTTTCCAATCTGCATGGAGTGCAACCAGCTCAGGCCAGTGCCTTATGAAAGGGCAAATTTGTGTGAGAGGAGGCATTTGCTGAGCTTGGGCTGGTAAATTTGGTATTTATAGCAAAGCTCTTCTTAAGAAGGGCTTGACAAAGGAGATAAATCTCACAAGGAGAAACAGTTGCCAAGTGCCCAACAAGAAGATGTTTTCATTGCAGGGGTTATTGTCTCTGCAGGGAGGTTTCAGGAGCCAGCAGCTGTGCCTGCGTTTGCTCCCAGCCTCCATCTGCTGAAGCCTAAGCTGCAGTTGGGATCTGAACTCACCTTGCTCCCAGCAGACCTTGGTCCGTGCTCATCTGGACACTGCAAAAGCCAGACCTGGACCCAAACACTGCAGGTGACAGGAATTCAATGTTCCTCAGTGTGGAAGTGAGCCCCAGGACTGCAGGACACATTCCCTCAAGGGAGGAGCTTTAACCTCTTGCACAGGGGCTCCTCACATCAGAACACACCTCATTCTGCAAGAGCCAGTATTTTCCTCTCTCCATGGTTTGTTAGAGCAAAGATGCCCAAACCACCTCCTTTCCCATGTGAGGAGTGTTCAGCATTCTTGGAGGTGCAGCTTTATACAAAACAAGGTATTTTGGAAATGCCAGCGACAGAAGAGCCTTCCTATTAAAAACCATTGATCAATAGACACTGCAGAAGCCAGGTAAATGACACACACCCTGCAGCATCACTGGCTTCAAGTGTGCTGGTTCCATCTTACTCATGTAAAACAGCAAGAGATTAAAAAAAGACTTACACCATCACAATGCAACACACATGATGCCCACAGTGGGGCACTGCTGTGCTCCTCATGGATAATAAAAGTCTCCAGCCACAGGTCATTTAGTTTCCTGAAAACTGAAAGACTAGTAGAATAGTCATTAAGTGAAGCCAAAATTAATCTTTTCCTTAAAAATCTGTCAACATGAAGAAAACAACCCATGAGCAACAAGGGAGCTTCAACAACCCCTTCCTCAGTTGTGCAATAATTTGTTTTTCCTGCTGGGTAAGGGGCTAACCTTGTAACTCCCCCTCTGACAATGACTACAGAAAGCTGGACCCCAATGGCAACAGAGCCACTGAACAAACCCCAGGAAAAAGGGGTTTCCCCTCATCTCCAAGCCCATAAGCACTGGTTGAGGATGAGCCACGTGCTTTGCAATCTCTCTCTGCCTTCCCCTCCCTGCCAAACCAGCAGAGTCACAACCTGAATAAAACAAAGGGGTTTGGAAATACAAATATCTGCTCATGAGCCTTTGGTTTATGGCCATCTGCTCTCACACAGCTGGAAATCCCCTCAAGTCTTTTCTTCCCCCATGTGAAATATGGTACCTAGACACTAATAGGGTAAAAATTAAAGTGCAGCTATCAGATCAACTTCAATTACACCTTAGATTAGCATGCTATTAAAGCACAGGGCTCCAGGAACAGCTCTGGTCCATGCTCACATGCTGCTGAGCTACCTCAGCTCCTACCACCACATCAAGATGGAGGTTACAAACCCACTTTCAACATGGTTAACACTGTGCCAACCTCTTGCTAAAAGCAAGGCTGTCACTGGTGTTTTTCAGCAGTACTATGACAAGACTGACAAGCAGACATCTGCAACAGCCCATGATAAAGGTTAATCACAGCACTTGTCAGGGTACACCTCCTCTTTGATCAATGAGGGAAGACCTCTCAGCTTTTCCTCTTCCCCTGCAGGATCACAACTGATCTAGGGGTTAGAAAATTATTCTTAGCCCCCTTTCCAAGTTACTAAACACACCCTTGGAGACCATCTCTTGAGAGCAGGCATATATTCAACTAATGCTTTATATATTTGTCACAAAGCAACTTAATTCCATCCCAAGGCCACAGTGACAAGAGCCCAACTCTGGCTCCCTGCACAGCAGCTTTAGGAGAGGGTGTGATGATGCAGAGGTGGTGTCCCTGCTCCTCAGCCTCCCCCAGAGTAACTCAAAGCCACACTTTGTTGGGTTGGTTGATGCTTTTATTTATAACATGTAAAAACACTACTGGTTTGTTTGCAGGTACCTCTTGCTGCACTGCAAGTCACACAGCTCCAAACATTGAAGACCAAACAGGCAGAGAAAAAAAAAAAGTGTTGATGCCCAAGTCACAAGGTCAGGAGCCCAGAGGGTGTCTCATACACAGACCCCCCCACTGGGACTGTTCTACTAAAGCAGTTGAGCATTACAAGTGACAGTTGGTGGAAACACTAGGTGGAGAGAACGTCTAGGGGGGTAGAGGACCTGCAAACTGGTCTTTTTCCTTCAGCTGCCCTCATCTTTCTAGTACAGGTAATTGTGATCTAAGTAGATGACTAGTGCTTTAGACCAGGACAGGGGTTGACTGATCCACACAGCTTAGTGGCCAGAAGGGTTCCTGAAGTTCCTTCCAGCAAAACGGGCCTTGCTGCCAAGCTCCTCTTCAATTCTGATGGAAAGGGAAGAGAGTGCTGGGTGTCAGCAGACAGTGTAGAACCCCTACACCAGCTGCTGATACTACCAGAACCACAAGCCAGTTCCCACCAAGCAACTTCAGTTATACAACTTTAACTGCACTGGTTCCTATCACCCATCTCACAGAGCTTCACCCAAACATCTTCAACACTTGCCCAAGGGAACAACATCATGCAGACAGAAGGACCATGACCCATATCTACAGGATGCTTTGGATGACATTCCCCTTTGGTGTGTCTGTTGTGGACACCACCACCCAACTCATCTAGCCTCCAGCCAGCTCTGCAAACCCAGCACCACCCCAGAAGCACCTCTGCCAGGGCCAGTTTATGTCCTTAAGGTGCAGAGTGTTTCCAGCATGTAGAAGACCAAGCTGTGCCCTGAATGAACTAGTGGAACATCCATTCTGTCAGGCTGAACCCTCCACCCTCTCCCCTGAGTCTCACCTCAGCAGCTGGTTGTACTTGGCTAGACGCTCAGACCGGCAAGGGGCACCAGTTTTGATCTGAAAGGGAGAACAAAGTCAGTAAAGAACCACAGCAGAAACAAGGGCACAGATGCCAGCACAAAACTGCTCCATTGTTTAGAGTACAAAGCATAATCACAAGCTTTAGTTCAGCATCAGACTCTAAATATCCATCTAGTCAAACAGGACAGGTCTTAGGAGCAATGAAGTGTTCATTTGCTAACAGCTTCAGTATCAGAAAATCCTGATACACCCGCAGGAGCTGACTCAGATTTAACTCAGTGGTTAAAGGTGAGTTTACACAAGATAATAGGTTCCCTTGTCACAGCCCCACTGGGCAGATCAGCTTCCTACACACAGAAGAGTCAATACACATGCTTTAAGTCAGGGTAGACCCATCTCCTGTGCACCATGGCTTCATCAGTGTGTTATCTCATTGAGCAAAAGAGCTGCAGCAGCTGCAGACACCAACCTGCCCAGTGCAGAGCCCAACCACCAGGTCAGCAATGAAGGTATCTTCTGTTTCTCCGGAGCGGTGACTCACCATCACCCCCCAGCCGTTGGACTGGGCGAGCTTGCAGCTGGAAGGGAGGAACAGAGGCCAAATGAGACTCCTCTTCCCCTAGCTCTGGTCTGTATGTCCATCTTCCCCAACTACACAATCCCCCCTCCCCCTGACGTGGCCAAGAGGAGAGAACTCACGCTTGCAGGGACTCTGTCACAGAGCCAATCTGGTTGACCTTAAGGAGGAGGCAGTTGCAGGATTTGTCCTCCACGGCCTTGGCAATACGCTTGGGGTTGGTCACAGTCAGATCATCACCAACCACCTGGATGCCAATGCTGGCAGTGAACTTCTTCCAGGCAGCCCAGTCATCCTGGTCAAAGGGGTCTTCAATGGACACCACTGCAGAGGGATACAAGGAGCTTTAAGACAAGGCCAGCCTGAAAGGTCTTGTTTGAAAGCAGTGGTACCCAAGTGCTGCAGCCACGCACTACCCACCTCAGAGAACATGCCTAGGACTCCTAAAAGGCTCTTTGTTCTGCTCTTGAGCCCTCAACCCTTATTCACTACTACTATGGTGCTTCTCATTGACAACTTACAGGGGTAGCCCTTGACAAAGCTCTTGTACAGGTCAGCCAGCTGATCAGGAGTAATGTATCTGTTGGGATCATCAGGGGATTTGAAGTCCAGGTCATACTTTCCACCACGGTAGAACTCTGAGGCAGCCACATCCATGCCAATGACAACCTTGTCAGTGTAGCCAGCCTTGCTGATGGCAGTCTTCAGCAGCTCCAGAGCTGAAACACAACAAGGTATTCCTGAGTTCCTGCCAAATGTCCTAACTCCAAAGCCATTCATTTACCAACAGTACAATCACTTGGCAAAGCATCTCCATTACCCCCTACAGAAAGCCCAAGGGCCAGAGAGAAAAGGTTCTTAGAACTCTCCCACTTCTGAACTGGCTGGAACAAGATATTACTTTAATACTGCTTTTAGCTTGTAATACCCTTGAGACACCATTATGGGATTCATAATCTCTTCAGGCAGGACTACATGTCAGCCCAAAAAGCTTAATACTAGATGATACTACATCCTCTTTCAGCTTTATGCATGTGGGCAGAAGTAGGGACTGCACTTTAATCCCTTTTTAGCTCCAGATCAGGTGTTGACCATGAACATGGTAAGATCCAAACCCTGACAGGCACGAGGTGCACAACCTGCCCCTGCACAGGGCACCTTCTCTGCATCTACCTGCTCTCCACTTGCACATCTGTACACAGAAGAGGAAAGTCAACTACTCAGTAGTTCCTACAAAGTCTCTAGATACTACCCACCCTGTTTGGCAGAGTCCACACAAGGAAATTCACTATGGTCACGACCAGCAAGACTCTCCCAGTCAC
The DNA here is from genome assembly GCA_013401335.1 of Brachypteracias leptosomus. NCBI lineage: Eukaryota > Metazoa > Chordata > Aves > Coraciiformes > Brachypteraciidae > Brachypteracias > Brachypteracias leptosomus. The sequence continues at coordinate 29,452 of VYZX01010502.1, forward strand.
CCCAGCTCAAAGCCAGGCAGCTGGATCAGCCAGGCTATTTACAGTAGGAAGCTTGGATCAAATGGTTGTTTGGGTTTTCTTTGTAGCTGGTGCCAGTTTTTGTTTTGAAGATGTTAACATAGCACAAACTGCAAAAGCAGCTGCTGTCAGCAACACAGATTCCCTGGACTGCAACAGTTATTCAAGGTCATCTTCACTGCTGTCTGCTGGGGTTCAGAAACATCCTGATTTCTGGAGCCAGCTCAGTATCTTCACAGAATCACTATTGTGGGAAAAGACCTTTAAGACCATCAAGTCCAATCATTATCTAAACTCAGCATCAGGCAATGTATTCCAGAGACCACCTTCAATAATCATGTTACTTTAAAGCTGTTACAAGTAACTTAAAATTCTAGTATTCTACTGGCTTATTAGCAGCTCCATTTCTGCAAGAGGCCGAAAAACAGCTACTCTGGTACAGTTTTTGTAGGAACAGGTATTTATTTCCCTTTCCACAGGAAAAACTGCCTCCCTCCCCCACAGGCTTCTGAACTGTTTGGCTGTGGAAGGAGCAAATCTCTCCATTTCCCAGGCAAACCTCCATGCACTCTCACACATGACCAGGCACAGTTCAAACCGTTTTCCTTCTTTGTCAGCAGAAAAACAACTTCACTCAACTTTGGCCACTGACTTCTAGGAAACCTGCAATGCATGCAGATATTCCCACACCACTTTTCAACTGGAAGAGAGTGTAATTCCTTTCAGCTGCTACAGGAACAGGAGGGTAATGAGGCACTGAAATCAAAGCCATCCTGTCAAGCTACATAAACTGATGTCCAAGAACTGTGGACATCTGGACCACACCAATACAGCACCTTGTGAAGTTTGTCAGGATAAGAAGCAAAAAACCAGCACCAAACCCTATAACCTACTTGATCCTGCTTCCCATCCATACTGCACAGGTGTGCCCTTCATTCTCTGGCTATCACTTACATCTCCTCCCACACTTGGCTCATTCTTACCTTCTTTGTTTTCCAGGATGTTGGGAGCAAAACCACCCTCATCACCCACGTTGGTGGCATCCTTGCCATACTTCTCCTTGATGACATTCTTCAGGTTGTGGTAGACCTCTGCACCAATGCGCATGGCCTCCCTGAAGTTAGCAGCACCCACGGGGAGGATCATGAACTCCTGCATAGCCAGCTTGTTGCCAGCATGGGAGCCACCATTGATCACATTGAAAGCCTTGAAGTAACCAAAAAAGATAGATTGTTAGAATGTTTCAGGGTAAATTGATAGCAGCACTTATGTTAAGACTCTTCAGTCTCTAGAAAACCCAATCAAAGATCATATCAAGAAGCAGCTGGTAAGATCAAGGCTTTAGCTGCCCTATCAAGAGACTTACAGGGACTGGAAGAATGACTTCTGCATTTCCAGCCAGGTCAGCAATGTGCCGGTACAATGGGACACCCTTCTCAGCAGCACCAGCTTTGCACACAGCCAGAGACACTCCCAGGATGGCATTGGCACCAAATTTGGCTGAAATAGGAAGAGAAAACACAACTTTGTAAACAGACATGAAGAAACTCAGCAGTACCAGCACCATGGTGCTGGTTAAGGAGTGCACAGCACTGCCCATGGTTTCTGGTAAGTTAAGCTGGAATTCTGTAAACCAAGTTTCATCTTTCCACACTCTCCACAACACAAAACCCACTTACATTTGTTATCTGTTCCGTCCATTTCCAGCATCAGTTTGTCAATCTTCTCTTGCTCCACAACACTGATATTCTGTAGAGAGAAGCAAACAAACTGCTTGACACCAAACCTGGCTCTACAAACTCTCACCCACCCACTGCTTTTCCTTCCCTGGCAGACACTAAGACTTGCTTAAGGGCAACTACCAAGAGCTAAAGGGAGTAGTTCTTGCCATTATCACACCACAGCATCCCCTGGTCACTTCCAGCTGACCAAGGCTGACAGGTAAGCTGGACACATCAAACACTTATTTTGTTCTTCATGTTCAGAGCTGCAAGTCCATCACGTCCTTTGACTTCCTGACATTTTCACTGCCACCTGCCTGGCCTGACACAGGGGAAAGCCTCAGTTTATGCCCCCTGTCCCTTCAGTGTAAGCTCAAAGATGAGCAGCTTGCTCACAACATACACCCACTCATAACTTAGTGCATAATGCCTGGAATTGTCACTAAGAATGTGCAATCACTTTATGCATTACCACTTACCCAGCCCCTCATCATCATTCATTCACCCTTTAAAGCATAAAGCAGCTTGTACCTTAACTGCACACCACCCAGGTGCTTACATGTTTCTTCACACTACAGGAGTTTGTTTGAAGTGTTAGATATGCAGTCATTAAGGAAAGCAATTGCTGTAGGTCAGTTTGTTCACATGCACACCACTGTACAGGCTGATACTCCCCACTAACACCAGTCCTGTAACTCTCTAAACCCACCCGTTAGGACACACAACATTGGGTGATGTTAGCAGAAGACAGATTGCACCTACCTTGCTAATCAGTGCAGGTGCAATTGTTTTATTGACGTGCTCAACAGCTTTTGAGACACCTGGAAGGAACAAGCAGATTGGACACTGGTCAACCACACTGGTTATGCAGCATTAGTAGGTGATGGCAGTAACAACAAGAACCTCAGGAATACCACCTCATGCTACTCAAACCCCAATCCGACCTGAGCTTACACCCCAATCTCAACACTTATTGAGGTCATCTGGATGGAATGGAAGTTGCATGAAGTCAGCATCGTCTAGGAATGCCTGCTGCCATGTCAGCTTGCAAGACCATGCACTGGAGAAACTCATCCAAGTGACAGGGTTGCACTGGAAGCACATCCATTACCTGTGTGCACAATGCTGTCCCCAGGAACTCGTTAACATACTTAACAGCTCTGGATACACCTGACAGAAGCGAAACGGACAAGAGAATCAAGGAAGAGATGAAGACTCACAGCCAAAACCACAGCCAGTTATGCAAGAAAAAGGACACAAATAGGTAAACAGACCCACAAGTCTGTCAGTGTTTGAGACTGAGCAGCAGACAAGAAACAAAAGAGCTTAAGAGGTCGAGGAAACTCCATCAGCCAGCAGGGCTGGGTCTTTCCATCCAGGTTTCCAAGCACCACTGAGGAGCCAAACCTCAAGTGGCTGAACAACCTTCAGAAACTGAGCATTTAGAGAAGGTTTTAGGCTAGGTTCACAGAATGGACAAAGTAAGGGGAAGGACAGAGGCTTGCCCAGAAGTCAAGCATGCAGCAGCTCAGGTATTGCACTATCTGCTGTTATTTTATAACACTGCTAAAGTATCACCTTAGCACACATTTACACTCCATACAATGCTGAAGCACCTTGGCTCTGCACCTGGCTGCAGGCACAGAAACTGCTTGTCTGCTCCTGGCTGCAGACAGGGAATACAGGATGAACACAGCACCATCCCTTCAGTCTATATGGACCCACCACTGTGTAAAACAGCAGTTCCAGTAGGAACTTGCTGCTTCTCCACAAGCAGATACCATCATTAGCCAGCTACCAGTATTCCCCTAAGGAGTATCATCATCCCTGTATATTGTTTGAAGATTTCCAAAGACCTAAGCTTCAGAACTGGTGAGTGTTAATTGAGTGCACCCTGAACCACATTAATTGCCTTTTAAATGGTCTAAGTCTGCAGATTGATATTAAAAGACCCAGCAGCCATCTGCAACTCATCCATTTGGTAATGATTTTTCATAACTCATGCTATTCCCCAGCTGACAAAAGCCTTCAGCTGTGATACCTGTTGGGGAAGCTCATCCTACTGTCTAGTTAAGCACCATGAAGAATCTGTAGGATCAGATTTAGCACATCTAAGCACACACATTTAGCACACTGCAGTAAGCACACATTTACTCTGCTCAAAGAAAAGTGCCCTGGGTAAACAGCACAAGTTCTTCAGCTCTTTGGGATATTCAGTCATCTGGGAGTTTGTGTTAAAGTAGGAACAACCATCAATCTTTTCAGACAAGGCTCTCCAAGTTCAGTTCAGTACTTATCCACCCCAACTGCCCTTTATTAATAGGCACAAAATATTTCTGCTTCACCCAACTAGCAGAAAAATTTGAAGACAAGTAATTCTCTCTCTCAACCAAAAGTTAAGTTGATTGCATATACTTGGAAGGCATCACCTAAAAAAGTATCCTGTCTGAGCTCTCAGAGTAGTCAGAAGAATTAGGATGTTTATAACATAATCACATCTTGTATGTGGCTATTCATTTTCACCCACACTTGTTCCCAACCCAGTCTGGTGACTGCTGTGTTTAGTTCCCTTTCAAAACATACAATCAGCTCCTAAAATATTACACCACTAACACAAACCTCAGTATCCTGGCTGCCTGTAATGACAGGTTAAAGTTGCTCGAGAGGCTTTATCCATTATGTGGTCTGAAACAAGAGTCTTCCATGTTAGCAGTGTAAAGCTGCACGTTAGCTGTGGTCAGTAGTTGGTGTAAGGCTCAAGTTCAGGATTGAACATGCTGGATTTAAGGAGCCTATAGTGCCTACAGTGTCTAGGTCTAGCAAGAAATCTTGTGACTAGCTGCAGTATGAGGTGTAGATGATCTTATGACACTTCTAAGGCACTCTGTACTCTGACATGTATGAACACACAGGGCAGCAGGAGTGGTGCAACAAAGAGTGTTTGGTATATTGCACCAGAGACCTCATCACCTGCTATGTCTGAGCTCCACAAACCCACTGACAGAGGTGCAGTCATCATCACCACTGTGTGGCTGCACTGCTGGAGGCAGGGTCACTCTCCACTGTTCCCTGGAAAATCCAGCAGTCCCTGCTGTGCCTCTGCCCCAGCCACACAGCCTGTGGTCTGCACTGCTGCCATCTCACTGCTCGTCTCCACTGCTTTTGCTTAATAGTCACTCCTTGTACAGAACATGGACAGCAAAGGAGCTCGTGTCCTCTGTTACCATCTGGTTTAAACATATGCAGAATGTAGCTACTGTAACAGGTCAAGTTGGGTACCAAGACTGAGCTTTACCTTTCCCCATGTAGCGTGTCTTGTCATTGTCACGGAGCTCCAGAGCCTCATAGATTCCAGTTGAGGCACCGCTGGGAACAGCAGCTCTGAACAGACCTGTTACAGCAGAACAGAGAACTGTCTGAGCAGGTACAAACCCACAAAACCTTCTCCACCCATACACCACCCCAACCTACCACATACTGCCATCCCTAGAGATTAGGAGAGGTGATAGCTAAGCCACATCTCTGCTCACACAGTGATCCTAGGAGAGAGTATCTGTTCCTTTACAGCATCACCAATTCATCAGCATCTCCTCACCAACAGCAAGTTGACTCAATCTCTTCCACCATGAATTGCAAGTGTTTTAAGATAAGAATAAAGCCATCCATCCCTGTTCCAAAAAGGTAGCTTTATTCACTGAATCTACTTTTGAGCTCAGTCTGGCAGGCAAGCTCTTAAATTTTTCTAAGATACAGCATAAAAGGGACAATTAGGAGGCCTGGTTTGTTAATGCAAGCTCTGAGCTCTTCTGACAAGAGCACAGCCACCCAGACAGTCCATTCTTCCAGCCAAGGATGCTGAACTCTGAATAAATCAGTGCACTGGAGTCTGCTCTAGCCTGTGGTTCAAGATGCCAGCTTCAGCCTCCAAGTCTTTCCCTTATCCCACTACAGCAGAGAGCTTAGAAGGGGCAATCTCATTAAATGACTGCATTAATCTTTTGAGGCAGAAAGATCAGCTATTTAGTTAGTGTATTACAGCTATTGTGTTTGCTCATTCCACCAAACCACCCTGGTATGTGTTTGCACAATGCCTTTGTCAGATCCTATCAGATGTGGGCTGAACAACTAACAAACCAAGGGAAAGTCCTACAATAATTAAAAGTATAAGATGTTATATGTGAAAACCCAATTAGACAAGTTCTTCAGTCATGCCCGAGTACTTCAGCAGAGAAGAAATGATTACCCAAGATCCAACTCTGCAGCAGGAGACTGTCTCATCATCAAGTGATTGCTACACAAATCAAGAATTAAAGTGTGGTAATACAAAGTTGAGGCAACATTGAAAGCTAAGGCCATTAACAGCTGCTTAGGGACATAACAAAGGCCTTGTTAACCCTGAGTTTACAAGTGCTACCCCAGTTTACACTTAGGGCACAGGGAGGAAGGCAGGTTTGAGTTAACACTTGCACAATTTAGACTGTGAGAAGCAAAACACTGTTCAGGCCTTCACAGTATCTTGAGCTCAGCAAATTCATCCCAGTAGAATGAGGTAGAGGTTTCTCCTGCAAGTCCATAGCAAGCTCAGCAACATGTTAAATGTCTGGAGGAAAGAGTGAGCACAACTCCTCCACAGGACAGTTTGTACACCCTTGCCTGGCTCTACAGCACTATCAGAGAGAAGAAAGGACTCACCTTTGTTGGTATAGAGGTCTACCTCAACAGTGGGATTCCCACGAGAGTCAAAGATTTCACGGGCGTGGATCTTGAGAATGGACATCTTGAATGACTGAAAAAGAGTTTAACATTAGTCAGAATGGTTTGGGTTGGATGGGACCTTCAAAGATCACCTAGTTCAACAACCCTGCAATGGGCAGGGACACTCTTCACGACATCAGGTTGCTCAAAGCACCATCCAAGCTGGTCTCAAACACATCCAATGATGGGGCAACCACAACTCATCTGGGCAACCTCTTTGAGAACCTCATCATGAAGAAATTTAGATCTTTCCATTTCAACCTGGTCAATGCTCTTCAAGAACAGCTCTGTGCAATCAATCTTTTTTTAAACACATGAAGAGGAGCCCCACACCTCTCCTTCCTTGCCTGTCCCTCCTGAACAGTTTCCAGTTCTGTGATTCATCCCACCAAGTTTCAGTGAGAGCAATCACATCACAGCTCTCCAGGTGCCCAGGGAGGGACCTCCTGTTCTTTACCCATGCTGCACACATGGCTATAGACACTTCAACCAGGCTACTGATCCTGGCAACATTTTAGAACCAGTCTGAACTCCCTCAAGGCATTTCACAACTGTTCCCCTGTTGGTTCATAATACAGCAGCAGCCTCAGCTCTTTTGTTACACAGAAATCCACCTCTTTCCCCACACTAAGTCTAGTTTAAAGCTCTCCTTATAAATCTGGCTGGCTTGTTGGCAAAAATGCTCTAGCCAACTCGATCAAGTGAATCCTAGCAGCTCCTAGAAGACCCAGCTTCCCAAAGGTTGATCCTCATTGCAGTATCACTAGACTCTACATAGAACAGCAGAGCAGATGATGATTTGTAAGGTTCACCAAGCACAGCAGCTTCTCAGTGATGTCATGAATGCAAACTCCTGGTAGGCAGCAAACTTCTCTACAGAGAAGTGGTCTGAATGGAAAATGGGTGTGTCAGCACCTCTCAGCAAAGAATAGTAATTACTAGACCCTGCCTATTACACATATGTTCTTCATTCTCCAGCCCCAGGGCATTGTATCTGCCTTGTAGGAGCACTTCAGAGAAACCAGGAAAACTTCTTCCACCTCAAGTGGAGACAAGGGTTCAGTCTCCATCTCCTGAGTTACCTGCATCAGTTATCTCAAGGTTTACCTTGCCCTGGTACAGCATTAAGGGCTCAGCCTGGGACAG
>VYZX01010505.1:0-25624 GCA_013401335.1 Brachypteracias leptosomus
TTGTAAGGAGGGTGAGAGCCACTCTGTACCCGAGGTGGGAAACAGAGCTCTCTGGACCCCAAGGTCCCCCTGTAAGCAGGGGCTGGCCAGTCCTTTCCCCTGCAGCTTTGTGCCTGGTGGTGGCCCGGCCAGGGTGACCCTTGGGAGTCAGGGTATGTCACAGCATTTCCCCCTTGCCACCTGTGAAGACCCTTGGTGTGTTGAGGCCCCTGTGGCCTCTATGCAGCCTGGGGACAGGTCTGGGGCTTTCCTCTCCTGCTGGGCAGTAGGGATGGCTCCCCAGCCACTGGCTGCACAGAGCTTACTCCCTCTTCTGAGAAGTTTAGGTGCATGTGTGGGTATTTGTCCTTTAGGACCCTATTCAAAGTGCTGCAGCGTTCTTAGCCTGCCCTTTCCAGGAGAGAAAGAGGGGCTCTGTGCAGTAACGGGAGTCTCCTCGGAACCCGTGAGCAGAGGAGAGGTGTGGGCTTGCCTCTTTTTCAAAGGACGGTGTGAAGCCTTTTAGTCGTAGTGCAGTCAAGGCAACCCACCTGTAGTCAGGTTCTGGGTCTTTGCCTGTCCTGCTGGCAAGCTGCCAGCGTGACAGTCCTGTACTTGGGGTGTGTGTCACAAGCCATGGAGCCCTGTGTCCCCCCCCCACTATGTCCCCAGGAGCAGCCCAAGCTCCCTGTAAGCAGGGCTGGGGAGGCTGCTTTAGCCAGCAACAAGGACCATACCCCCCCTGGCTCTTGAGAGGGTGCAGGTTGAGGAAGGTGCTGCTTTTTGCTGGGGTGACCTCCTCTGCAGTTGGGGTTGAGGTCGCTCCCTGGGCTCCTGAAGATGACATGGTGGTGTGCTGCAGCCAGGCCAGCCAGCCCATAACTTGGATGCAGGCCACATCTTTGCTCCAGCATTTTGTTGACTACACTCCTTTTCTCACAGGTACCACCAGCAAACAGGATGGGAGTGTTGTAAACTGAGCTCTGCTGGAGGAGAGACAGTTACTGTGTTTGCTTATCACAGTAACTATCAGTGGAGTACATTGATTGTTGCCATCTAATGTATCTGCCACTAAAAGCAGCAGCCTGAACATACAATTACCTTGTCTAACCTGGGATTTTGTTTTTACCTGCAGCCTCTTCATTTGTGATAAAGACTTAGTAGCCATCCAATTTCTTCAGCTCCAGGGATTCAATGGGTTAGTACCAGACAACAAAGCCTTTTATCCTTCACGTGTTGATCTCTTCCACAGGGGAAGTACTCTAGTCTGCTCCAGCACTGCTAGACTGTAAACCCATTAGCACATCCAACATAAAAGGAGCCTGTTTTTCCATTTAGTGGTCAGGGGGTTCACAGAGGGAACTTTGGGAAACAGTGTTATCTTTCACAGCATGTGGATAAAAACACATCATCTTCTCTACACCCAAGAACAGAAAACACTTGAGGGGCAGCAGTAAAAACTAAAAACAGCTTTGGAGAGATGCTTGCAGCTCGGAGCACACAAATTATTACACGTCACAAACATACTCATTCACTGTGTTGTTACAAAGCAGAGAAAGCTCTCTCTGTTAGCAGCATAGAAGATTGTGTTTGTAATGTTAGTTGTCTGCTATCAATACTTGAGTTTTTGATTTACTCTCTTCCTAAGATTTTAATTTGGTAGCTATTTTCAAGGAGCTGGGGGGGGTATGTCTGATCATTTACATCAAACAGGACAGAGCCTGCCTCTAATGTAGAGCTTTGGTTGTTCTGGAGTGGATTATTTACAATAGATAACACTGAATACTACGAGCATCTACAAACTCTAAGTAGTCCCAGACATGGTTACTTGGTCATTAAATACTACATTCCTTAGACGGCACTTCTGCTATTCTATGGCTGCAGATGTGCAATTTAAAATTTCATTCTCAGATGTGTGTAACAATGTCAGTCACCTGCAAGGGTCTGAACAGGCTCTGCTGTAATTACCTCTGGTCACCAGGACACAAGCTAAGAGCAGTAGGGGATGCAGTGCTGTGAATCCCCACATAGATGACTGTTTATGATTCCCTCGTCATAGCTGAAGAGTGGAAACACCACAGTCCTTTGAGCTAGAATGAAACAAGACATCAGGCTGTAAATAAGTTTTACTAAAAATACCTGAACAAGGTATTCCAAAGTTGGAAACATTTACAATAGTTGCTGAAATATCCAGTGTTTAAGCAATTCACCCAGGCACAGTTACAAATGACAAAAAGGATAACAGCTTTTATACACACTGCATGTGTTAGATAAAGACCCAAATCAACTTCAGAGTCACTCATAAGAGTTGCCCTCAGGGTATCTCTAAACAGGCTCTAGGCTAACAGCTCAAGTTATTTTTGGATTCAGCTCAGCGAAAATGAACCACAGTTACAGTCAGGGTACAGTAGACAGAAGGGCAGTAACATCTGCCATTTTTCTGTCGGGATTTAAGGAGTTCCTGGGTTTGTGGTTCTATCTCTAAGAGGCACCACTGTACAGACTCCCTTTACAATGTGAAAGGATTGAAGGCAGTTGCTGCATACGTAGAGACCAGTTAATCTAAGTTTGATCTTTTTCAGCACTGAAGTGCAAGTTGTAGTGGATGAACCAAAATGATGGTTTTACTTCTGCAGAACACACTGAAACTTCACCAGTTTACTCTTAACACCTACAGGGACTTTCAGAGGTAAAAGTGATTACTATCAGAATACCTGGTACTTCTAGATGGATTACACAAAACGAGGACGTACTAGTGCATTATTACAACCCTAAAAGTGTTTTTGCTTCTTCACTCTGTGCCATGAGGGTTTCACTGGCGTATTTCTGAAGAAGCTCCATCTTCTTTCTCCGTACAAGAGCTTCCTCAATCTGCAAATATAAAAATAGGATGACAATCAGCTCAAGTGAGATGCCAAAACCTAGTGTGCTTGGCTATTAAGGCAGGAGGAAGAAAACCACAGGAAATAGCCTGTGAAAGTGAGAGGTGTGTATTTAGTGCAAAAGTAGTTGAATTGAGAAGCTGAAACTCAAGGGAGTCAAAAGCAGCAGTAAAACAGATGCCTCCATTTCAGATCTATGCTCCTACCCTTTTTAAATTAGGGCATTAGCTGCTGTTTTATTTTACTCTCAGTACAATCACTTGAATTTTCTTTTAAGCAATTCTCAGATATATATCTTTAACAAATGCAGAACACGTGGAGTTATTCCACACTAGCCCACAACCCCAAAATCACAGTTTAGGGAGTATGACTTTCACAAGAGCCATGGCTCTGAACCTCTTACCCCAATTTTGTCTGGAAGCGCCAGCAATACACAATTCTTTACCAGGTATGTACTTTAAAGAACTACTAATAGCAACCTGCAAGACTTGTTTTAATCTCGGTAATGATGTTGTAGTTGTCCAAACTGCACCCAGCATCTCTCAAAAGTAAGTGTTCTTACCCTAGAGCAGTTTCAAAATATACCACTCAATTCAAAGTCATGCCACCAAAATAATTTTAGAAGACTTGGGAGAGCAAACCCTGCAGTTCAGAAATCATCCCATTAAACTGAAAAAAAGACTGTCAGCAGAAAAGCACAGTAAAGAGACAGGAGGTTAATCTTGATTGTAACACCAAAACACCTTCCAATTTACATAATATTTAGGAAGGTTTTGGAAATTTCTCAGGTGAAAAGGGTTATCGCAATGGTACCATCATTCTGCGCAGTTCCACAGCATTTGCAAGAGGATTAAACAGCTGTAGAATCAAGTCACAGAAATAACAAATTGAGGACACTTTCACTGATGACCTGCCATAAGGTAACATCTCTCCTGCAAAAGCCAGAGCACAGCTCTGAAACTTAATTTTGTCTTACCTCCTGCTGAGATGGCACTGGAACATGCGCAATAAATCTTGGTTGTCCTTCTTCACCTTCTTTTTCCTTGCCACCTTCCTCATCAGACTAATAAACAAACCAAACCATTAAGCCCATCAAGTTTACTTTTTCTAAAGAAGTTGTTAAAAAAAACCTTTTTACTTGCTTTGCCACAGGGAACCAGATAGAGCACAATCAACACTATAAACAAAAGAATGAGGTGAACAGGCCACAAAGGAATATGACAAGCATCATGTTCAGATCCTGCTCCTTGACATTTTCAGAATTACTGCTTTCATTCTTTATAAAGCTTTTCCTCTCCTGTGGCATGGATTCTACCACTACTACCCATGCCCATCTCTCTGCCAGCTCTCATCATTCTCTAAACTTGGACCTACTCCTCTACTACTGATTTCTACTAAACAGGGATAATTGTATAGTAAGTTAGGCAGAAAGAAAAGCAGAATGCAGCAGCAGACAGGTTCCTGGAAAAATAATTCTACAGCCAGGATGGCAGTGTAGAAAACTCACGGAGTATTACACCTTAGCCATCACATACCTCATTGTCATTGACAACATAGATATTTTCTTCCTCTTCCTCCTCCCCCTCACCTCTTGCAAGTCGTGCTTCTCTCTCCATTTTCCATTTTTCCACCGCTTCTGCTAGAACTGGTTAGCAAAAGAAAATGGCAAGTGTGTCTGAGAGCAAGGTAAAGGAGTATAGTCCTATTTCCAACAGACTTAAACTATTGCTTAAATCCCCTGCATCAGTAACACGTGCACTTTCTGTAGAACCGTGATGTAGTATCTAATAAAACACATCAACATAGTCAGAGCAAAGCCTAATGTTAGCATTGTGAAAGTGTGGTACTTGATAATGCCTTAAATTGAGAAGATGTTAGACTCTAAAGTCATGGATAAATACCAACCTACTTTCTGAATTAACAGGGGAGTCACATGACTGGGCTAAGTGGCTCTTACAGCCCTGTAGCATGTCAACGGCTATAGGAATGTTGATCACCATGTAGTTAATTAAACATGATTACTCTCCTTACAGTGACAACCCATGTAAGCCTCTCTCTTTTAATCTTGTAGTGTATTTCTCTTACTTTGTAACACAATTCCTATTCTGTAACTCACTGCTAGCTAGAACCTGTTAGCCTCTATGACACAGCTTGTAAGAGCACTACTACAAGTTTTAAGAATTAAAATCTTAATTAGAATCTTAATTAGCAACTTTGCCAGTGTATAAAAATCCTAGGCAGGTGCAAGATTAATGCAACTAGGCAGTAGAAAATGCCTGCCACAACAGAAGTCAGCAGTCATTACCCCTACCCCTCAAAGACTAAACATTAAAATGTTTGCCCTGAGAACTATCAGTTGTCTGCCAGCCAGCTACTGCTCTCTTGGTTTAAGGATCTAGGTTATGCTTCAGGACACAGATAAGTGAAATATCTCCTTTATTCCCCACTTCCTCCCTGTCCTATAATCTAACCCATGAACCATGATCTCTAACAGACAACACTATGAAGATGTCGCACGTGGAGAAAAGGCGAGTGGATGAGCACAGCAAGACACTGATATGGATAGCACTGATTAACAGGTACAAGTTCAACAACTTGTAATCATTTAAAGAAGTCACTTCCTGCTGTTTCCTTTGAAGTTTTCCTCTCTAATTCCAAAGAGATAATTGTATACAAAAAGAAGCACCATTGAAGCAAAATGGGATTGGTTTATCTGCTGTGTTCTGTGGAAGAGTCAAGGGTTACTACACCAGGACATTTCATCTGTCTGCAGTTGAAGCTTCACAAACCAAACATACAACGCAAACAACAAATGGCCAGGATCAGACATTAGGAGGACTGAAAGAACTATTTAGAAAACAGCTAAGCTCCTAAAGGTCAGGGTGGCCTCTTGCTGAAAGCTACACAAACACCAGAAGACAGCACATGATGCTGAATTTCAAAGAGGGTTTAATGAATTAGACTCGTAATCCTAATGACTTTTCCTGGCAAGTCAATTAAAAACAAAACTAAAGAATCAAGTGAGCAGACACATAATAAATACTAATGTATGGGTTTCAAAGAGAAAAATATCCAAACATGTTGAAGTTCTGAGGTAGATGACACGTGGATAAATTAACATAGGCCACCTAGAGCTCAAGGTTCCCAGGAGAATTAAGGAGCTATGTTTATGGATATATAATTAGGTGAGACAGGAAACAGATGGTATGGTCAGTTTTCACAAAGGAGGGAAATAACTGCTCGAGTTCCACAGATCTCCCTGCTGCAACCTACTCTTTTACATCCTTAAGCATTAAAAAGGAGGGGGGGGAGGAGGAGATTTTTCTCTAAAAACAAACCACTTGCTGACAATATGAAATAATTAACAGTAGTAAAGATGAAAGACTCTTAACACACACCCTGTCACCCCTGAAGCACCTTACACAATACCTACATGACAGACAAAATCCGACAGCTAAGCACAAGACAACACCTGCAGGGCAAAAAACCCAAAGGTATCTGAACTTCAGAGTCCACCACTCCCCTTCTTGGGCTGATTTACAAAGGTATTGAATCTCACATACCTTTCTTTTCATGTTCTTGTTCCAATGGCTCCAGAATACCATCATCTTCATCCCTGTATCCATAGTATTCAGCATCAATGGCTTTCATAAGCTCAGCTCGAGTTTTCCGAGGTGGTGGGAGGGCTGGAAGAACAGGACTGTCATTCACCCAGGTCCCTCCTGATAGCTTGCTGTGCACTCCTCGTTTCTATCAGCCCCATGGCAACTACAACTACCAATGCATGATCTGAACTGCTGGCAATATTGGGAGCACTGGTATTTTACTCTGGCCTGCACAGAACTGTTTGAATACATGACCCAGTATGGCACAGTTCCCACCCTGTGGCAATTCTACTGGGTCATGAACACAGTTGTTCTTCCCCCTCTACTGGAGTCCCAATACTGAGCAAGGTAACTATATGAAAGGAACTGAAAAAGTGTCCCAAGCTCCCCCAGACCATGGAGTACTTCCCATCATTTTCCTCTGCAGATGGCAAAAATGAGCTGATTCAGCAGACCTGCCTCATTTTCAGGTCCAGGTAATTCCCACTCATTCTATGATAAATCAAACTACGAAGTTTTATCCTATTTTTCCTAATTATTTCTAACTCCTAATTTTCCCATTATTCCTAATTTTTCCTATTCTGAAAGCTGATTCCTGCTTCTAAAATTATGTTCAAGCCAACTTTTTCTTTTTTTAATTCTGAACTCAGAGAACAATTCAGAACGTATCAATAAAGCTAACCTGTTAGGCTGGCAGGTTTCCACAGTCCTTGCTGTTTTGAACCCATGACAGAAAACACAATTTACTCTTTTCTATTTCTTTAAATAACCTGCAAACAGCCTAAGGTGTTCCTTGTCCAAAGAAATGGCATTTAATTAATTATGGGTGTTCGGCATTTCTTTTAAACAATCTAAGGCATAAGCCAGGATATGCTGTTACTTGCATTCCCCACATACTACAGCAGATGTTTTACTCAAGAGATACTACTACCAGGCAGACTGATGTCTGTGAAGAGCTGTTATTTACTTACGCTCCTTTTCAAAAAGTTCTCTAACTCCTGGTAAATCCTTTGCAGCTCCAAAATATTTGTAACCTCTGTTTCCTGGAACTTCTTTCCCTTCATGATCTAACATTTTTGGTCCAATTCGCTGAAAAATAAGCAGAGTTCATTGCTTAAAATTTTATTCCTCATGTATCTTGTAATTCCTGTTTTCTTGGGAATCTTACTAGATTAAAGGATAAGGATATGTGCTAAACCTGTTCAAACTACCCTGCAATGCCTTCATAGCTCATTTTTATACAGGTTCTCTACTTTTACTACAAATCACACATTTAAAATGACCACACAAACTATGCAGCACCCCTACCAGATTAACCTTCACAAAATATCTAAACCTGTCTTATTCTCTGTACTAGTATATTGAGGTATGAGATGAACAAGCACTACTAAATCTGACAATAAACATACTTTCGATATTTTGGCAAGTGAGAGCTAGTGTAATTATTTCATTTTCAACAACGAGGTGAGCCCTTCTACAGACTGAGTACAGCATAGAAAATCAACAACTACCGATGGGTAAAGCCAGACCATTGCTGCAAACTGTAAGCAGGAAGGCAAGACACTTGAACTGCTGTTCCAAATAAAAAGTCTAACTTGCTCATCACAGAAATAAATATTTAATACAACCCAGCATTTTTAGTGGCTGAATAAAGTCCCTCTCTAATAAGCACATATTACTTGGCCAACGTTTAACTAGTCTACACTTACAGCGTAATCAGGACCTCCTAATTCCTTTATTCTGAATTCCCAGTGTCCTTTCTCCCGCAGAAGTTTGTTTATTTCATCGTTCAGGTCCCGAATTCTGAATTCGCCTAACCCAGCTGTTAGAGGGAAAAAAAAAGCAATAAATGAAGCAGCTTACTAAAAGCATCAGAGTAATTTCAAAATTTATGCAATGGAAACAGTATAGATTATATGAAATGTGATATTTACTTCTTAGGACCAGAGATTCAAAAGTATAAAATGTAATTCAAAGTATCTTACCATTTTGAATCTGTGCCACTTTCTTGGAAATTTCCCCAATGATCTAGTTAGATAAGAACACAAAAGTGAATTTCGCAGGGGAAAAAAAAAAACCAAACTAGAAAAGGTTAATAAAACCCCCAAAACAATGTAGAAAGATACAATGTTGGCTTGTTCTATGTTGGCTTTTTGATCTAGAAAATGGACCTGAGCCAATTAATTTCAGATATTGATGCAGAATTTATTCAGACACAAATATAGCATCTCAGAGGCTTAAAAACCAAGGAAACATTTTTACAACAGTATGTGTGATGAGCTCACGGGAACATGAAATACTGAGAAAGGCTGAGAAAGAATTGAGGTGAATCAACTGTGAGAGAAGACAAAAAGGGAATAATCTGTAGGTGTCTTCAACTACCTAATGAAGGGTACAGAGAAGACACAGTCAAGAGCATCTGAGAGATGCACAACAATGGGACAAGTAGCCACAACACAAGCTGGAACTGGGGAAATTCTGACTAAATTCAAAGAGAAAAAAACCCAACAACATAATAAGGTAATCAAACACTGGAACAGTGGCCCCAAAAAGCTGTGGACTCTAAATGTCTGAAGATATTAGAAACTCAGTTGGACATGGCCCTGGGCAATCTGATGTGGTAGGACCTGCTTTGAACATTATAGTGAATTTAGATCTTCCAATTTAAATTATTCTGTGATTTAACTGTCAGCATGCTGAAGAAGTCTAAAAAAAACCAACCTGTAAGTAGGCTGTCTAAATAGGCAGTGCTAAAGTCCCGCCTACTATAGAATTAGAAAAATCTATAGCTTGACATTACCTGTCGCCTCCATTTCTCAGCTTTAGGCAGATCATTACACTCTGATGCAAGGAAAGGTCTTCGTTCCTGTTTGACAAAGCCACACACCATGAAGTTTTAACCTAGCATCAATATACTCACAGCATTTTATGCGAACGTTATTGCTTGATTCAGTGCAAAGTACTTGACACTATCCCGCACAACATCTTGGTTTCTAAATCGGAAGGATAAGGGTTTGATGGATGGACCACTTGACAGATTAGGAATTGGCTAGATGGTCGCACTCAAAGAGTTGCAATCAACGGCTCAATGTCCAAGTGGAGACCAGTGATGAGTGGTGTCCTGCAGGGATCAGTACCGGGACCAGCGTTGTTTAACATCTTTGTCGGCGACATGGACAGTGGGATAGAGTGCACCCTCAGCAAGTTTGCTGACGACACCAAACTCTGTGGAGCGGTTGACACACTGAAGGGAAGGGATGCCATCCAGAGGGACCTTGACAGGCTNGCTGTCCACAGCAGCTGGGCTGGAACTAGATGATCTTCAAGGTCCCTTCCAATCTTAACCATTCTATGATTCTATACTACCGAGCTCCAGCACGTTTTACTCCCATCGTTTTTTAGTAAGTGGAAAACAATGACCATTTACAACCCTTCCACATGAAACTACCATAGAATTGAAATACCTACTTAAATCCACTTTATTCAAAACAAAATCTGTTACCTGGCTGTTCCAAAAACCCCACAATCCACTCTGATACAAGTAATGGCCCATTTTAGACAGCTGAATTACAACATTTGCAATATACTAGTATCTAAATAAAATCCATGTTCCAAGTAGCTATTAAGTTTAGGCCTTTCTCATCTGCTAACACCTAATAATGTAATCTTTTTTCAAGATGATTTTGTCCAAGTACAGTTTATCCAAAACACCTTTTTGCCCAACCTTCTTCTTCACCTGGAAAAGCTGTGGAAGGACTTTTTACAATAGGATGAGGGGTAATGGGTTCAAACTGGAAAATGGGAAATTTAGATGAGAAATTAGGAGGAAGTTCTTCACTGTGAGGGTGGCAGACACTGGTACAGGTTGCCCAGGGACGCTGTGAATGCTCAATCCATGGAAGTGTACAAGGCCAGGTTGGATGGAGCCTTGAGCAGCCTGGTCTAGTGTGAGGTGTCCCTGCCCATAGCAGGGGGGTTGGAACTAGACGGTCTTTAAGGTCCCTTCCGACCCAAACAATTCTATGATTTTTCACATTCTGCTGAATTCCTTACAAAAATTAATACTTTGTCATACCTCTGGTACTCTGTGCAGTCATTTTGTCCCTTTTTCTACAGTACTTTCACAGTTCTATCTCTTATATATTTAAAAGCCTTCCTTCATATAATATACCAGAAAGTCTTATTCTCTTGCTGTTGGTTATAGAATCTTTTTCACTCCAGTTTCCCCAAACTGTTCTTTTCCAAACCCATACAGAACCTCAGAGTCTATTTCTTTCACTACAGTGGTGGAGTTTTTTTAAATCACAAAGTTGCCAAGTCCATTTTCTTGTCAATCTGACACCAATCAAAAATAAAAAGCTGTGTGACAGTGAAGACAATGATGAACAGATGCACAGCTACCACTTGCTGGGTTAATAACATGGCATTATGCAAGTATATCTCATGCAAGCCTTGAGTTCCCAGTGATCCTGAAGGCCTCATTTCACAGTTACTGTTTTGTCAGAATATACCAATGAACACAATTATGCAAAGGATTTCTCTACCTATTCTGAGAAGAAATACAAACAAACCTTGTGATTACTGTCAGTAAAAATAAGTGTATGTGCATCAGTTTAAATATTTACAGAAGGAGGTAACTTCACTCTCAAAAGTAATTTCCATTTTCTGCCCAGGATGCTGCCTCTACTTATAGCATTATTCTAGTTTGGTTACTATATATTCTACCTACACTACACAAAAAAAATTAAGTGACGTTCAATTTGCATTTTCTTCTCGGCAGCCAAGCCAACACACTTTTGAGACATAAATATACATGTATTTTTAAATGGGTTATTTAGTTAGAAAAATTCTATTTGCCATTTGTTTTGCATCACTGTGAAATCCAGTCACAACTTCAGGTGCTTTCCAGATGACTCCATGCTCCTACAGGATATGTGTATCCAGCATTACATCCTTTCTGACAGCTGTCACACAGCTATGAACACTGCTCTAATCAAGAGTGGAATGCAAGCCAACAAAGCTTTATGTTTTTTGACATCATACCTTAACTTTTCCTTCCTCGAGCTGAGCTTGCCGAAATCTGGCCAAGGCCGTCCTAAAGAACAGAAAGGAAGTGGATTTAATTTTAAAAATCTACATTTTGCCAGGAGCAAGTTCTGCTCTGGATGCTGATTATGGACTTAATTAATATATTGAAGCCTTTGTTTCCTACAGACTGTAATCTCCTAGCTCTTCTGGCTAGCAACTTCTTCAACACTAGAAATCCTCAGTGGTTAATTTGTGAGGTAAATATAAATCCTTGTAAACAGCTAATTATTTTTTTCTGTTTAGTATATGTCAGCACATTAGATGTTAGCAGCAAAAGGACATCAACAAGTTATAAGCATGAGCATAAAGTTTATGTATCATAGGAAGAGATATATCAAAGAAGCGAACAAAACTCAAGAGAAAAAAGCTTCAGTAAGGAAAGCAACAATCAGTAATCACATTTATTAATGTTACCAGAACCTTTTGAGTCTCTCAAAACTGTGCAGAGACTACAGGTTTTTAATACAGTTTTATATACTTATTAGATGTTTAATTGTTACATTAAAAAGCACAAAACAATTGAGAGCATTTAATATCTTTTAATAGCATATCTATATCCTGCATCTACACCAATTAGCTAGGCTCCATCCATTAAGAGGCATATTCAGAATGAAATTCACATCATACAACCCAGTATCCCCAAGGCACTGGATGGGATCACCATAAGAGAGCATTTCACAAGACACAGTCTCTTCAACCTCTCTCTGAGTTACTACTAGAAGCTCAGAAAGCGTTTTCGGAAAAGGAACAAACACAAGACAAATGCACTCAAAAGTATCCAGTATTTCTAAATAGGTGGTCTAAATATTTTTGAAAAGTACTCAAGAAAGCCAATACAAAAAAAAATCTGTTCAGCTGGACAAGGTGCTGGGGCCATATTATCTAGACTGTGCTTTTCCCAAGAAAGGCTGGACCAGATGATCCTTGAGGTCCCTTCCAACCTGGGATTATATGAAAAACCATTGGTTTAGCCCAAGTCACTCCTAAGCAAGAAGAATTAAACCAATGTTGACATATTCCTATCTAGCCTTCACCAAAAATGGGAATGACCTAAAACTGTAACAGGCTATTAGTACATATTCCACATTTACCATCCAGTCCTTGCTGTATTTTCTCTCCTGCAGTGGTTACTATACCACCAACTGGCACAGCTATGCAAGCTTCACAATCCCAAGCACACTGTGTACAGAAGCCTTGTATCCCTCCTACTCCCACCATCTCCAGACCAACATAACATATGCAACTAAGTACTGAAATGTGTTATTAAACTCCCAGTACTTTATAAAAAAGACTGAACAGTGAGTCCCACTGGGCAAACATGGCTCTGTGGGTGCGAGCCACAGCACAGAAGGCACAGATGTCTCTGAAACCAAATACAGCCAGAGTGTCAGAGAGTGTAAAACATGAGCATGACCAGATAACGCAGACTGATTTCGGGGACCTGCAGGGATGGAAGGTCTCTGCCCTAATGCCAAAACAAGCGTGCTTGTACTGAAGCGCCCATTCAGGGAGTATAAGCACGGGCAGTGCCCCCCTACACACACAGCCAGGAGCCCTCTCCGGCACCCCGGGCCGTACTTACATGGCCTTCTCCGCGTTTCGAGCCTGAAAAAGAGAAAACAGACACGTTGTTACTAACAGCATTCGGCAGCGCCCCACCGTGCGGCCCCCCGCTCCTGAACGCCTGGAAGGAGGGAGCAGACACCAGGCCTCCGCCGCGCTCCTCACCAGCCGCCAGCCCGGCTGGGCTGGCGGAGGGACACCTGTCCCTGCTGAAGCATCACCGACCGAACGGCAGAGCCACTCTCCACGGAGGCCCTATCGCCGGGCAAGCGCACCAGCAGGGAGCTAAAAAAACACTCACCATAGTGACAGCCGGCCCCACGCTGCCCCGCCAGAGACCGCGGCCAACCGCGCCAGGGAGGCCCCGGAAGCAGACGCGGCGTCACGCCGGAAGTTAGGCCAGCCCCGCTGCGCATGCACGACAAGGAGCTGCGAGGCGGGCGGCTTCGCGCCTCGCTGTACTGCGCGTGCGCCATCCGCTCCCCAGCCGCGCACGCGCAGATGCCCGGAAGCTTGTTATTTCACTTTTTCCTGGTAGCAATTTGAAACCTGTACGTATTTCTCTCGGAATCCGCGTATCTCCGCGCAGTGCTCGCTTCCACCCTTTCTCCTGCCCCCGTACTTGAAAGGCCATGCAGCCGTTCTGAGGAAGAAATCCAACACTCAACTACTGCAGCGCTTTCAGCTCACAAAATAAAAAAATATTAATAAAAATAGTTTTGTACCCTTCTTATGCTTAGTTTCTCCACTTAGGAACGGAAATGCTCTTTTCTGACATTCCTGACAGTCACACACAGCAGCAGCATCACAAGTGCTGGGTTCAGAGGTGCTGGCACACAAAGCAGAGGCCCCTTCTTCACCCAGCACAGCTCCCTCCTGGCCTGGGACCATCCACCACACCTCACCACCGCTCAGCACTAACAGCCTCTCCCCGTGTCCACACTCCCGCCACCCACTGACCCAAGCCGCTGGTTTCACCGTGCACAGACCATGCATCTGTCAGCAGAGCAGTTACATCGATCCTCTGCAGTTGGTCTAAAAAACAAACTGGGAAAACTGTTTTTCACTGAGGAATCATTCAATGACTGCAAATACTTTTATTAAAATAAATTTCCCCTTTCCATACAGTGCTATCCCTTCAGAGAGCCCTGTTTGCGGAAAATAATGTTACATTTATCTCCTTGATCTTCCTGATCAAGTAAACCATCACATTGGAGTTTGTCATGGGACTGGTCTCCAAAATGAATGAGATGCTTCAGTGTTAGTCAAAAAGATTTAACATAGACCAAAGAAAGTATTAGGTTGGATTTTTCCAAGCCCTCACCATTTCTGAAATTGCTATTGGCTTGTTCATCACAGTAACTTAGGAACAGCTGACACCTGAAGTAGAAGGATCAATAATCTAGATGGTTCTCTACAGAAAGATGACCAGCAAGCCGCAGGTAGTTGGAGTAATTTACTCCTTTTTGAAGTTACGTCCTGTTTTTCATTTCTTAGCTTTCAAATCCCATTTTCTTTGTTAAAAAAAAAAAAAAAGCAGTTAAGCACCAGAGTACTAAGCAGCAGCTGCAAGATCTTCCTAATTAAGCTTAAATGACAAGTTCTACAGGCAGGGAAGAGTGCAGATGTCACCAGCACATTTTTTAGCTACAGGTCAAGTCCCAAAGACTTTCAGGTCTTTGTAATCACAGAGCTTCAAGCTTTATTATTGTTTAAGTAAGTTAACTGTGTGTACAGGTTCAGTTAATTTATATTAATTCACCCCAAGGCTCAACAGGACTTTGCTATGATGGGGTTGCCTGTGCTACCCTGAGACAACCCACTCACTCCCATGTGCGGATTTTATGAGGGTTTTGACAATCATGTCGAAGACTCAAAAGTACATTCATGCTTCAACAGCAATCAAAAAAAAAAGCCAAACCAAAAACTGAACACACACACATCCCCACAAAACTCAGACAAGACCCTCTTTCCCACACATTGCTAAAGAACTTTCAGCTCGGGTGGAACCAAACAGGTTAGACAAAAGCCATTCTGCTGAAGAAATGCAACCAAGTGTCACAGCAGTTACTGCTTCCTTCTCATTTTACACTCAGTAGAACCTGTCTTCTACATCTTTATGTCACAATGACCATGCAGAAGCAAACACTTGTGAGTTTCTAATGCTTAGGTAAAGCAGTACAAGAATGCTGTACCCTCCCCTTCGAGGGCTTCATATAAAGAGACTTCTGCCAACAGTCGGTTTCCTCCCATCTCAGCAGCAGTACCAATGCAGCCTCCCTAAAGGCTGCTCAGGCTGGCTGCTGCCAGCCACATGATCTGCTTTACAACCACCTTTTACTTGGTATTCTCACCAAGAATCTTCTTGTTCTCTCTAAACCATAGCATAAAACATTTTCCATGGGGTTTGAGCATCCAAACTCTACTTCTTTACAAATCTCCATTTCATTAAATACTAACACACTCAACTGCTATGGCAGCCCACCACCAAACAGCAACCATCTGGCCAGAGGCCACCTGATGCCACATAGCAGCTATGACTGTTTTCTTGTACACGCGCATTTTAGACCTTGCAATTTCCTTTACCTGAAGATCATCAAGTAACGTGCCTGCTTTTACAGTTTCTAACACTCCCAGGTAAGACTCTGCATTGGGATCTTGTAGTTGACCAGCCCAGGCGCTCTTACTGCTCTCTGTAAGCCTCACCTATGTGTTCTAATTGCTGAAAGCCACAGGCTTGCATTGCTCCTGGAAGACCACAGCCTTCAGGGGCATTGTTGCACAGTCACATCATGTTTTAACAGCCATGCTTCCAAAAGAACTGCAAGTGTTGAAATCTGTAACACAGATCTAGGAGAAAATAGTTCCAGTCCAGTTTTACTTGAGCATAGCTGCAGATCATCACCCCCTTGAGATCCACAATCACCCAATCAAGACAGGCAGCTTTTTCAAACAGTAAATGACCACAGTGCACTAGCCATAACTGGACAGATTCCCCGTGATCTTCCAGAACTCCTCAAGACAGTCAAAGCCCAGGAGGTTCTCCAGTTGAAGCTGTCAACTGCTTTAAACACCACATGCCTTCTGCAGTTGTTGGTGTCCACCTTATGGTGAAGCACTCAGCAGTCAGAAACTCCTGCCATTATTTTTCTTGCCTATCAGGGCCACATTAATCACTTCTTGGGTAGACATGCTCAAGACACTTTACATCAGCTCCCTTTCCATCCATGTAATTGTAAGAACAGTTTAATCAACATAGTACAGCGACATACAGGATGTCTGTGACAGCAGACATTTTAAAATGACAGTTCTCAGTATCAAGATACCTGTGAAGGCTGAAGCACTGCTAACAGACCACTAAGCTACTCCAGGTTTTTAATTCCCTCTATCTTCAACCACTTTTGTGCCATCGATTTTTAAAGAAAGGCTTCAATTGTATCAGCACAGATGAAACCAAAGCCCACTCTGAGACCACACAATCCATCCATGTCAACACATGCAAATATGTGACTGTCTGGAAGCAGGACTGCACATTTCATGTATTTAGTGTGAAACTACCAGATGGAAACTTAACAGAAGATAGTAAAAAAAAAAGTCCAAACTGAACTTTTCACACCTCCACACACCCCTTTTTAATGTTATCTTGCGCTGTGTACAGAAAACCAAAAAAGAAACAAAAGGAACTTTAGCCAAACTCCCCTTCCTCCTCCAGCTTTATTGATAGTTTAAAATTACATCTGCTATGTTCTAGGACTTCAAATGCTTTTACCATCTTACTTTAAAAACTGATTACAAGCAAATGAAACTCAGTTGTCTAAGTGATATAGTATACAAAAATAACATCTTGATTTCTGTGAAAATGCATTTATTTGCAACTCCTGAATAGCTCCAAATTGTATATGCTATGAGCACTGATGTCTGGGTTTCAGATTTACTTTGTAGTATTTATTCAAAAGCTTCCCATTACGTTCTGTGTCTCCCACGTGAACATTCATTGACTGAATTACTGTTACTTTTAAGTTTATTCCCGATTTCTCTCTCTCTCTCTCATGGCCATTAACAGGCATGTGCATCTTTGTTTACTCCCACTCAGCTATATGCTCTAGGTAGGGCCTGATAGAGATATTGGTGTTAACAGCTACTGAGGTCAGACAATCCAAGGCCGTTGTAATAAAGTTAAAGTTATGAGGAAGTTTAGAAACTTCCAGAATTTCTTTCCTCCTGCATAGAATCACTTCCATGTAACCCAGAGAGGGTTTGCTGGTCTGACTCAACTCTTCCCACTCAATCCCTATTCACCAGTGGCATGGAAAGGGGGTTCTTTAACAAAGCATTATACATAACACCTCTACCAAACTAAACATAAACATTTTTGTAGTTAAATGCAGAAAGTTGATTTTTCCACCCCTTTCCTCCTTTTACACGGCAAGTAAAGCTCACTGGCCTGGGAGTAGCCTCTATCTGCCAACCTTTGGCCAGTGAAGAGGATTCAGAGAAAAATACAACCATCAATCAGAAAAAGGAGGGGCGACAAAGGAAAATAATTAGGCTGTAGCTTCAATTGTGCATTCCCGTGCAAGGTGCCCTGACTCGCCGCAGCGATAGCAGTTGACTTCACTGGTCTTGCTGCAGTTGATGGCTACATGGCCAGTTTCACCACACCTGCAAAATGGCAAATGATTTATCAAAACCATCCAGAACAGTGACCACGAAAAGCAATCCTATCCCATCAAGTACATTATCTACTTAATTCTGCTTCAGTGTTCCAGAATTTTGACATGGGGCAAGTTTCTGTCCCCACCAGAGCCAGGCACTGTTCTCCAATCAATCAACTCGCATTCATCATTGTATATGCCAAAACCACAGTACATCAAATGTAGATTTTTATTTTTTTACTGTGTCAGGTTTTGCTTGCTTTGATGCTTGTCTGCAGTTTAGCACTGTTTGGAGAGTAATTTTATTTTTCTTTTTAACTCAAGTGCACCACATTATCTCTCCTTCCTCCACAGGAGGGAACCTTGGTGTGGTAAAGAACACTGCATTCAGGAATGGGCCATTGCTGGTAATGGTCTCCATTCCAAAACCAGAGAGCGCTTTGAAGCTGGCATTTCAGCATGACTGAACATCCACTTCAGTGTGTGGCTCCCATGACCAAGACATCTTAAGTGCTACTCCTGCTGGGGCTGGCTGCGCCTGTCAGCCAATTTGTGCAGCTGGGCTTTGTTAGTTCCAGCCTAAGACACAAGGTACCCTTTTAAGATTCTAGTTTAGTTTGTGCTATAGGCAAGTACTTTGTGTTACCTTCTGCATGAAGATACAGCCTATTCTCATGTACAGCTTAAGTGATTTAACATCTGCATTGTTCTGGCCATCCAGAGAGGGCCATCACTGAATCTATCACTTGCCTTTGCTGACAGCTGTTTAAGTCTTAGTTTTGACCAAGAGTAGGTGACTATTTAAAGAAACAAGCTACCTGGGCAAAGTTTAAGCTTTGTTTCCCAATCAGAATTAGATTCAGGTACATTTTGTGGTTGTCTCTTGTCAGTTCTTACCTATAGCATTTCACTTTGGTGCAGTCTTTTTGAATGTGTCCAAACTCTCCACAAGAGTAGCACTTCTGCTCATCTGCGTGGTCACAGTCCCGAGCCAGATGGCCAGGTTTGCCACAGTTGTAGCAGCACTGCTCTCTCTCCCTCTTCGGCTCCTTGCAGTCCTTCGCAATGTGGCCACCTCTACCGCAGTTATAGCAGGCTTCCACAATAAGAAAAACATACCAAACAAGACTATAAAACCTTGGTAGAGTGAGGTGTAGCATGCTTCTAGGGGAGGACACATACAGCCTGTCCCCAGTGAATTATGACCAGTGTAGTGCATCCTTCCCTTCAACCACAGATCTCTATGTGATTGAAGAGATAGAATATTTAATGATACTTACCATCCTCCTGAAGATCACAGTCCTTGGCAAGATGGCCAGACTCACCACAGCGGTAACAGATGTCCGGAAGAGATGAAGACATGAACTGGAAGCCTGCTTGAAATGGGTAACAGTAGAAAAAAAGGCTTAAGTTCAAAATATTCTCAGGAGTTAATCAAGGGCACTGGCAGGCAATCCAACAAGTTAGTTTCACTCTAAGGCCCCTGGCAAAGTCCTTATGCAGAGATAAGAAACAGTGGAATTTATTACCCATTTGTATCTTAACTTCCAACCCCTACCACTCTGATTCTTCACATCAGAGTAACAAAGCCAGTTTTTACACTCTACACAACAGTCAGCTAGAGATTTTACTATACAAAAACTGAAAATCACAGCCATCAATCACCTCTGCCACGGCTTCTCATCCCACGACCACGGCCAATTCCAGTAGGGCACTCCCGAGCCCAGTGACCAGTACGTCCACACTTGAAGCACTCATTGCTGCTCATGGCTGCAGATTACCTGCCTAAGGAAGAAATACATTTTTTAGAACACTTTCTCCTCTCCCAGCCAAAGGCTAATTAAAAAGAAGCTATTCAGAGGTTCCCCACCCTCCTGGCAAAGGCAATGGAAACCAGGCAGGAGTTCTGAGATGAGTCAATAGTTCCTCGTACAATATCCGATTGTAACGATGACCACCACTGTAGGAGGTAAGATTTGTCTCTGCTTTGCTTGGAGTAAGAAAGATTTGAACAAAGAAACAATGTACTATATATTTTCTTCTGATTACTTTTTATAGCAAATCTTCACTTCAAAAACTTACAAAATGCTTAGGAGTGGGGGGAAAAAAGATGACTGTTCCTTTAACTATTGTCTTACCAGCCTTATTCTCTTTCAGTAACATATCTTCTTCCTTATTCCTCAAACTCATGCCAGCTCCTTATCTTTACAAATTATTTCTTCCTGGTGGTTATCATGCTTTCTCTTGAAGTGTCTGGCTAGCAGCTACTACATTCATTGCCTAATCAAGCTTTATCCTGAAAGCTAATTGTAAGAACAAGCACTACCACCTTGAAGAACATGTTAGCTTAACATCTGAAGACTTAAGTTCTTTTAACATCTAAATAGCAGTTACTGCAAGAAACAAGAATTATAACTTCACTATGTTAACATATAGCTCAGGATGCACACTTCACTCCCAGGTTTACCTGAAAAAGTGTTTAAGACACTTGGCTTCCCTAAAAGACACCAGACACGTGTCAAGATTATCTAGGTTAACTTGGAAAATATGCCCAGAATGCAAGGGAAACATCAGACAGGCATGTCTGTCCAGGCCAGCATAAAGCCCTGCTTTTGCCCATATTGGGGAATGGAGGTATGCATTTTATTCAGCAGAAAGTCTGCCACAGGCCACTGAGGACATGGTTAGTTAGGATGGGGTAGATTACACAGACTGCAAACAGTGGCAGAACTCCCCTACGCTGTGAAACAGTTACACAAGACTTCTAGAACTAGAAAGAAAAAACCAAGGAAGTTAAACATTTAAATTAGAGGCTTTTTAAAAGCTTTAAAAGACAAGTTTAAAGCACTTTAGTTTAAAAATACACATCAAACTGTTTTGATGGAACCTCCTGAAGTTTAAATACTTCACATGCTCTCTCCCAACTAATTATTCTTAGCACAACAGAAGCAGAATTATTATCTGGTATGTTAGGTCCGCTTACCTGACCCTTAAGAAGATAATCCTCCTGGAACCCTAAAATTTGTGTATGTCACAGAACTTGTCCCTCCCCTCCAAATCATCCAGCCCTCCAGAGTACCAGGAACATTCATGTGTTGTGTCTTGAAGAAAGTCACTACCAGAAGCAGCAAGAACAACACATGACTTCAAGAATGAACCAGAATTAGCATCTTGACATTTGGCTCTTAAATGCAGAGCATATATCTAAACATGAATTTTTATTTAGAGCTATTTTTAAAGTACTCCAACATCTAACAAATTTGCTGTGGCTTTTTAGCAACTCCTCCCTCAAAACAGTTCCTCTCTCCAATCATCTTCATCATATAAGTGACCATCTACCCTTCCAACCACAGTAGAAGCCTGGGTTGGCTGGGAATTCAAAGTACAAGAGATAAAAACTTTGGTAAGCTACGTCTGTAACCCCACATCTACCTTTCAACTGGACCAGACAATGGTCATTTGCTCTTAAAACAAAGTTCTACAATGAAAGAAGACAAGAAGATCTTAAAACTGATGTCAGCAAGAACAAAACCGGTTGGCTGAGCACTTTAGGGTTATACTTGGATTTTACATATAATCCAGTTCTTCTCAGTGTTCAATATTCCAAACTACCTTCTTAGGACACCCAAGGGTGAAGAGCTGTCTGCTGTGGTTGCAGCAGCTGGCACTCAGCATGCTATTGTTTATGCCTGTTTTCTTAGCAACCATGTTGACACTGCAGAACAGTGAAAACACAAGCAAAGCCGACTGCAGGAGCTGGGCTCAGGCATAGTAGTTGATGCTGCTTTCGATTTCAAGAGGGAAAAGATGGGGTCTCTGAATAACATACCAAAATATATTCTTCACTCAACTTGCAACTCTAAATAAAATGCCTTCACATTGAAACTTTGTAGAACAGCAACAAAAGATTGGTTAAAAAGAGCAAAGCAGTACATCAGCAGCTGTAACAGAACTGTAATACATCTATCTTTACAGATACCAGACTTTCATTTCAAATCATAAACTTGAGACTACAGCATCAAGTGACAGGATTGAATGCTGCCAGCAGTTACCTATGTGAAGACCTAACAGAACCAGATGGGTTAACATATGGTAGAAGGTAAATGTTTAATAGGTGAGCTAGACCTGCTTTAGAACCAGAGCAGAGAAGTTTTTATACTGAGATTCATTGGTCAGCCTATACCTAATAGGTCAGCCTGCCAGTCAGAGTCAGGATATGTGTGATGGACAACAGCTTGCTACTCACTGCCCCAAAGTAAACAGAAAAGAGAAGTTTTACATCTGAGACAGTTACTTCCTTTGTAACTGATCCTTCAGGAGGAAGATCTGAAGTTTCTTCTCCTCTGGTATTAGGAGAGTAAAATTAGATTATTTTTTTTTTTACTCTATTTGCTTGAAGTCAAACAACAGTCTCTACACAACTATCCTTCAAGTCAATTTCAGAGACCCATTTAAAAACCTTTTTCTTCAGAGGCCCCTGAACTCAAGAGATATTTGAAGGTTACAGCTGCTGTATGATTATAAGGTATCTAAAGATGAAGCACTGTGGTTTAAGTATACAAAAGTACCAATCAGTTTGCCTGGAATTTCTCTTTGCCAGTATCTTAATTCCTGCATTCTTCCCATGAGGGATCTGAAAACAAATACAACTGTGTTCACCAGCTAGAGATGGATGCATCTGACACTAGTTTTACTTGCCCCACATTCTAAGAAGCCTCAAACAGGACAAAATTCCCTGTCAGTGTAAACTGTTTTAAAAACCAACATATGGATTAGTTTTCAGATAAAGCCACCTTTAAAGAGCAATATCCAGAAAAGGCTGGTTCAGAAAACAAGTCCTTAAATGGACAGCCTCAAGCAGTCTGAATATCAGTAGGGTTTTCAGTTACTTCCAATAGAAAAAAGTTAGTACAATAAAAAACACCTCCAGTTCTCAGTACTCCTCCATTTTGTCATCGCAGGCAAGTTTCCAGCAGTTCCTTTTATCTATCAAGGCCACCATCAGTAAACCTTCTGCAAGAAGGCTACTTGTTTTAAGTCTTCTTGGTATCTGTATCAGTGTTTTCTGCAACTCAAAAGTGCTATAAACAGCAGCTGGCCCCACTCTCCCCTTTACATCCCAGAACTACATTTTTAAAGTGAAAGTAATAATGGACAACAAATTACAACTATGGCTTCATCGAGCAATTCTGAGCCAGGTCAAGTTCTGCAAGCCACTGCCTCATAGACTAGATTCCAAAACTTGAAGAAACACACAGGTCTAATTGTGTCAAACTGTATCCTTCTACAGAAGGGAGAAGGTGGGTCTTTCACCTGAACTCCTACAGAGCACCCTAACTGTAGCATGAAGCTGAAATCACTTTCCACCTATTCAGCAGAACATTATTATGAATGAATTTTACACTTTTTTCCTGTATGATTGTCCTAATGCTAAAGATCATGGGCTGAAAACAGCTCAAAGATCCAAGACAGAACTGCTACCATGGTGGTTTCCTAGGTCAGGTCTGAAGCTTCTGAGTGCAACTTTAGCATCAAACTTCAAAGTTTCACTGTGATTTTTCTAGTAATCAAACTTTGAAGTGGGAGATCATGTCTTTCTGTAGCTTTACACTTAATACACATTCAAAACTTGTAAGACAGGAGAGGTACTATTAATCTCCAGTCTTCAAGCACAAGATTCAACAATATCAAAGTCCGGTTTAGTAGCCCATCTAGACCTGCTGATGAGAAGAACCACCAATAAGCTCTGCTGTAATGCTCCTTATTTCATGGCTTTTTGCCTAGGTGCCTTCTAAGAAAAAAGTTTGTTAAAACAAACCTAAGTAAAACTAACTTGGGCTCCTCATAGTACAGAGCAGCAGAACTTTACCTCTACAATTCTGGAAACAAATAGCTCCTTAGAATTGAACAGCCAAATAAAAACAGAGGCAATCATCTTCATTATACTTACCAGGTGCTTTTTTTGATCTACAAGTATCACTTCCATTTGATATTAATGGGATTTCACACCTTCAATCAAAGGACAGACTAGATAAAACCACTGCTAAAACCAACACACTTAAGGGCTCTTTGGCAAGTTACCTCCAAAAGGTGAGCATTGAGAAATCAGCAGTTTCTTTCCAGGTTGTTGGTGACCAACCTACAACATGACCCCAGAATTTGAGAAGCCAGCCCAAAGCCCAGCTGAACATGGCAAAACCCCTGTGTAACAGGAAGCACAGCTTTGCTTCCATTCCTTTATCTTGCACAAAAAGGCAGGAAGGACTGCTAACAGACGTGATAGCATTTAATTTCAAAAGTCAAAATATTACCAATTTAAAGAGAAATGTTATCTGTGAGGAGGTTTTACTCCCTAAGAAGTATGTTTAAGGATTCTTTAAGACAGTATACATGAGTGTCAGCAAAGCTACTCAGCTGGATTGATTTCCACATCTGTAATCTGAAAACACGCTACAGAGAGAGTTAGTGATGCTCCTGCCTCCAGCTTCTGTCCTCACTAGAAAAAAAAAACAAGATTAAGTATTCTGACCACCAGTAACAATAACCCAATTCTGAAAGGAAGTACTTTGAAACTTCGGGAAAACCTGCAGAAGTGGAAAGCCAAGCCCTATACTCTTATTTTGATCCCCTCAATACATACCACAACCAAGCTGATCCAAGAACACTGAACATTAACTAAAACTCAATAACTTGTATCCCCCTACTGAGGGGCCAGAAGTCAGGCCAAAAAGACATCATGACTTCAATTAGAGTAGTAATTCTGGGATAACTTTGTTGATGCAAGTCAGAGAAAAGCAAAAGCTCAAGAAAGTGCCTCTGTAGCACTTTCTGCCTACCAACACTAGTTACTAGAGTGGGAGAAACTATAAATTTTTCTACCAAATATGCATACTTCACCATCTTAACTGCTATTTGTACAAAGTCCTAAAATAAAACGTAAACGATATCAGCAATACAGGATTTTCTTAACACAAACTTCAGTCCAGACATTAACAAAGTCAGCTAAAAAAAAAAAAAAGGATAATTTAATCTCTTCACTTTGAGCATAGATGCTTCTCTATGCAAGTTTGTACTGCGGAATAAAGCATGGACTTGACACCCTAACACTTTGTGGCAGTGGGATCTTATTAAGTACCAAAATGAAAATAAACCCCACCATTATGTTTAATAATTCCTGATGACAATTCTGGACACTAAATGACTACCAGCGGTTACTTGTTAACTACGTCTGACAACAACTTAAATAAAAGGCTGCTCTACTACTCCATGACCTGTAGATACCACAGGCTATTTTTCCTATCCATTTATAGGTCCTGTTTGGATTTGGAGCAGGCCACCATCCGTGCCTGTGGTCGGAGACAAATAGTTGCAACACCTCAACCCTCTGGCTTCCAGCAGTGCCTCACACGTGGGGAGCCGCGTGGTGCACCCAGGCCCAGGCCCTGCTCCACCAGCTTCCCCAGTCACAGCGAGGGAAGCTTAGCAGAGATTTGAAAGGGGAAAAAAATAAAAGGAATAAGAATAAACAATTTTATTTCAGCTCCCTTCCACCCAGTCCCTGCTCTCACCAGATCTTCTCCTCAAACTTGCCGCAGACGCTCACCCCCAGGGAAGTTAGTCACACTCCGCAGCCCGCGAATTAAGGCCGAATCAGACGGTCTCCCCCTCCCCACGCGGCCGGGCCGGCCACGTAAAGCGTTCCCCCCGGCCCGCCACACCGCCCTCCGCCCCCACACTCCAGGCCTAGCCAGCGGGACACGTCGCCGCAGTCGCCGCCGGTGGAACCCGGCCAACAGGCCGAGCACCGCCACTGGACCGGGTGTTCAGTGGGAGACTACTCTCAGGAAGCACC